>CM060952.1:57210465-57521319 GCA_030765055.1 Mantis religiosa | reverse complement strand
CTTTCCCACTGCACCACGAAAGTCTGTGAAGTTTTGGTAACTTTCGAGAAGCTTTGACCGCCTGCGGGAAACAGCGGCTTGGGTATATATGCGGCAGCATGCTGGTGTAGAATTTAAGCTGCCAAGCTACGCCATCCACCGATCCGATAGGGTCGGCCGGCGGGGCGGCGGTACAACCATATTCATAAAGAATCATATTACCCATACTCCTATAATCATCCCTCCGCTAAAACACTTGGAGGCCACCGCCATAAGGCTTTTCTTAGGCGGTTCAGACCTAGTGTTTGTAGCGGTATATAATCTGCCCAAACATCCCTTCTATGAAGCGGATTACAGGTTACTGCTAAAGCTAGACAAGAGTATGCATAGCCTGCGACTTCAATGCCAAACGCCCAGGTTGGAACAGCCGCATCCAGAGCGAAAGGGGAAGGAGCATTTACCGCCTCATCAGCGGAGACCCAAACCTCTATGCGCACGGCCTGCGAGGTCCAACGCACTACCCGCCTGGTGGCAGGGCGGACGTCATAGACTTCGCAGTCACAAAGAACATTCCATTTCATCTGGACCTCACGGTGGTAAACGCTCTGGATTGTGACCACAACCCAGTTGTGATCAACTCTGACGTTACCGTCGCAGGGCTGGCAGCGGCTGACTGGGTGGACGAAGTGGACTGGGATGACGCTGTCCTCGAAAACCGAAACTCCATGGACGCTCGCCATCGAATCGACTCCGTGGAGTCACTCGAGGCGGCAGCCAAGGAATTCTCCACATCTATCCTAAAGGGGGTCCGTGCTCACACACACCGCATTCCATTCGATGCACCAAACCCAACAGATATCTCAGGACCCTTCAAACAGCTTATCAGGGCTAAAATGCTGTGAATAAGCTTGGCAGAGATTTCGCCATAACAGCATAGGAGAAGTACACCAGAGGTTCAAATCTCTGGTAAGACGACTCCTAAGAGAACACCGCAAAGAGACCTGGGAAAACATGTTAAGGCAAACAAATCTCCAGGAGAGAAAACCGTGGCGAGTAGTCCGTAGCCTGCGGAAAGACAGAACAGTACACCAGCATCCCTTGCACAGTCCTAGAGGTCGACTGGTTTATGAGTCGAAAGAAAAAGCAGATGCACTAGCAGACTATCTGGTGACCCAGCTCCAGCTCAGGATTGAGCCAATGGACGATGACCATGCTGACCTCGTGGAACGAGTGGTGCAGGACTTCCTGGAAGCTCCGCCCCTGGACCACGAGGATTTCCACATTCCCATAGTAACCCCTAGATGGTTAGCCAACACGCTCAACTTTCTAAGAACTAACAAAGCCCCTGGGCAGGACCGCGTCTCAGTGGAAATGTTTAAACACCTTCCATGCAGAGCCGTGTTTCACTTAACCCATATTTATAACGCATGCTTGTTCATGCACCACTTTCCAGCTGTCTGGAAGGAGACGCGCGTGGTATGCGTTTTAAAACCGGGAAAAAATCCGGTCTTCCCGTCCAGTTAACGTTCCATCAGCCTTCTACCAGTTTTGTGGCTGGTATTCGAAAGAATGCTCCTCTTCCGGCTTCTTCCTCATTTAGAAGAAAGGGCCCTAATCCCGGAATACCGGTTTGGCTTCCGTTCTGGCAACTCCACGACCCAGCAGCTACTGCGGGTTGCCGAGAAGGCCTCCCTGGGATTCCAGGAAAGCTCTAAAACGGTAGCAGTGCTGCTTGACGTGGAGAAGGCATTCGCCACAACCTGGCACGAGGAGCTTATTTACAATCTCCTAGAGCATGAAATCCCCCTTCCATACATTTCATTGTCACCGGTTTCCTAAGAAAACTGAAGCTTCCGAGTAAAGATTGAGGAGGCGCTATCCAGCGAGCGGCCCATTGGCGCTGGAGTACCGGAGGGCAGAGTGCAGTCGCCGACACTTTTCGGAGCTTACATGGCCGACATTCTTACGCACGACAACACCCACACCTGTCAGTATGTGGACGATCTCATGAACTTCGCAGTATAAATAGAAACACTAGGTACAGCTTCCGGAAAATGCAAACCCAGCTCCGGGCTCTTGCAAATGGAGCGCAAAATGACGAATAGCAATTAACCCGGAGAACAGCTCTGCAATTCTGCTGGCGAAAACCATAGCCAACCAGTTACAGCAGAGCTTCGTTTTACGGCGCCGTAGAATCCCATGGGTGCAAACGGCGAAGTATCTCGAAGTGACGCTGGATCGTAATTTAACTTACGTTCCGCACGTCAAGGGCAAGATCCAGCTGGGGCACGCCGCGCTCCGGAGCCTAAACCCTATATTCAGTTCAACCATGCCCTTCCGTCTCAAACTCCAGGTGTATCGTGCGATCACTCCGCGTATGATTCTGTACGGCAGTGAGATCTGGGAAATAATGACTAATTCCACGTTCGTCAGGCTCCAGACACTAGAGAACGGGGCACTCCGAATCTTATACGACACAGACTGGAGACTTCCTGTCCATATCCTTCATGAACATTCCAAGATCCCGTACATTTTCAATGTCATCCGCGAGATGGCACGATCTATGTACGACAAAATCCAAACCCATAACAACCCTTTGGTGAGCTCCCTGGGCAGATATGGCCAGGGGAACAAAGACGCTTACCATGGTACAAACTACCAAGAGATATCTTGGGGCCCCTTGGTTAACCTAAGAGAAACCCCAAATGTGTCTATGACCCATATTTACGCCTGATGGCTCAAGTGATATGCAACCCGTAACCAAAACGGAGCAAAAACATCAAATCCTGTCTCCCAACACAAGGGAACGCCATAAAGCAGCTGCCTTCTGAGATTATTCAAGGGCATCCCAACCCAAATTCCCTAATTTCACAACCTACCCCTAGCAGAACATACCATCAAACTACTCCTTTCGCAGGTAAAGCTGCAAACCGGCTAGGTACTGCGGCATAAGACACCCGGACGGGAGAAGCTCCGCCCTACTAGGACTATCTCTGGACCTCAATGAGTCACAGTTCGGCAGGGAGCTGCTAGCAGTTGCAGTTGGGAGTCACTGAATGGAGTTGCAGCCGTTCAGTCTGTGGACATTTGAACGGTGCCACAGCTGTGAGTTGAGCTGTTAATTGTGTGCGTGCAGCTATTTGAAGTGCGCCAAGGGCGAATTCTTTCATTTGTTTATGTGTGGTGAAGCAACCGGAGGCTATTGTGTATATGACAGGCCATTTTTAGAGCCTGTAAGGGTTGACCAATGTGTGTTTCTACTAAAATAGAGTATTTTGAATTTCTGCAAACTAGGCTTTTAATTTTAAGAACCCATAAAAGTCACAGTATTTGTAGATTACCAGATATTGATAGCGAAAAGTGAAGAACTCCAAAAGATGACACACCAATTAATGTCAAAATCACATAATATGGAAATTTTAAATGAGAAAACTGAAGGTATTTAAGGGTGCCCATTTTGTCGGGTCTAAAATAAGTATAGAAAATAAAAACCTAGAATAAGTGCCAAATCTTAACTTCCTAGGATATGATATAACCTGAGGGTTTGAACTGGACATTAATAAGAGACGAAATAAATTTAAACATATAACAGGAACAATAAAGAGAACTGTAAAAAATCAAATAAGAAATGACTCAATAATAATAAAAACTGTATAATGCAATGGCCATAACACCTGAACATATAGGAATGAAACATTGACATTTACTGCAGTAGATTAAAGGATACAGACAGTTGAAATGAACTTCCTCATATCCATAGCAGGATTTAATGGACTGAAAAAAACAATGAAATATGATAAGAGTTAAAAACAGAAGAATTAAACTGAATAATAATAGAATCAGAATTAATTGTAAACACCTGGAAAGAATACCAGCAAACATCATTCCCCGTGCAGCATATAATTATGGTCCCAAAGGGTATAGAAAACCAGGATGTCTGAAGAAAAGATAGACACAGCAAGATTATGAGCCGGGGGAGGCTTATAACAACCTAAACCGTGAAGCAGAAGAAGAATAACAAGTACCTAAATCCCAGGGTTGTTATTTGCAGATGACTTAGTAGTTGGTTCTGTATCTGTTGGTGAACTGAGAAGGGCAATTAAAGCAATAAGTAGTTATTACCAAATAGGGAGTTGAGAGTCAACGAAAAGAAAACGAAGATCATGGTTTTTAAGAAACGTTATAGATTGCGTAAAGATGAGATTTGGGAGATAAATGGAAGGGAAATAGAGGTCGTAAAGAGATTTGATTATATGGGGATAAGATTGAGCTGTGATGGTAAATCGACTGAACTGAAAAAATTGGCTCTAGCAAAAGGTAAAATGGCTATGAGTATTGCAAGATAATGTTTAAGGAAATTACCCGACATTAATGTCAAATGGCTGGAAAGGATCTATACTGCCATAGTGGAAAATAAGGTGTTGCATGGGGCAGAGATATGGGGAGTGGAAGCATGGGAATTGGTGGATGTTATTAACAGATCTTTCTGTAAATATATTTTGGGGTTACCGGTAGCTTCACCCACGCACAATTATAGTTCGGAAGAAATTCAAGAAGGGTTAAAATATACTCAAGGGTATTGAAATATCTATACAGAGTTGCCAATTTGGAGGAAAGCAATATTCTGAAGGAATGTTTTCTTGATAAGCAAATGGGGAGAGTCTTGGGCGCAAAAAGTAAGGGATCTTATGGAACAGATAGGTATGGGACATATTTGGAGAAACAAGTATTATTATAGGGCTTTTGGAAAAAGGTGGAATTAAGGCTGGTAGTTTTAGATAGCCAAGTTATATTTACCAGTGTAAGGGAGAAAAGATCATTGAGGACATATGGGGAAATAAAGACAGTGTGGGGGAGGGAGAAGTACACAGGTGTGTGTAGTAAGTCAGGGCGAGAAGGATGTGTCTGGGCGAGGACAGGAGTTAGAAATTTGAATGGTATTAGATATGAAAAGGATACAGGGAAATGTCCAAAGTGTGGAGAAGAGGATACAGATTGGCATAGTACACTTTGTTGCACACAAATATATGGAGAGAACAAATTCGGCAACAAAAATGGGATAGTTTTAGGATGGCCGGGAGGTATTAATAACAAAGAAAATGTTATTGGTAAAAGGAGAAAAGAATGTAAGAAATATAGGTGATTAAGTGGGGAAAGTTAGAGAAAAATGTTTAAGATTGATAAAGAATAACTAACAACTAAGGGCTGGAAAACTAGAACGAGGGATACAAGGGAGAGGAGGGTCATCAATACACGGAAAACCAGGGGTTATGTGTATTGAGACCGAGACTTGGGGCAAGCAGGTAGGTAGGGTATGTTCGATGTGAATAAGTCGTTTTGTTATTGTGTGAAAGAAATGTTACAAATGTCAATGTATCAATGAAACGGTATGTAGAAGAAAGATGAGGAATAAACACAAATACAAATACTTTACCTTTATCAAATGAACAATTACACCCTAAAGTGGTGGGTGGTGGGGCTAGAACAAGGACTGTATAACATTCACTTAAATATTTGCAAACAGATAATGAAAATAGATACAATATCGTGAACAAGTCAGTTGAACTGACATAAACGGACATGGAATAGAGTCACCGTATAGGCAAATATGACTAATGCAGGTAAAATGAAATGAAACCAGGGTGGGAAGGACTAATACTTTGTAATCGCTTATCACACAAGGGAAGGGGAGTACATGTCTTAGGTTGAAAGGGTGAAAAGCTCGTATTTGTTGACGACGCTAGTAAGAGGATTTGCCATTATGTAGGGAACAGGAAGACTCGGTGTATATTCTGAGAGCATGCGTGCATCCGGAGGGCAAGAGAAAAAAAAGTATTACCTGAAACGTTTCCGGTTTCCAGCACGGAGGACAGCGTATTGGAGCTTGATCATGCACCGAAAAAAAAACAACCCTGGTTTAATGTTTATTTTTCAGTGCATTGCTATATTTCGTAAGGTGGTGCCAATGCTTGCTCAACGGAAATAAGTACTTTTCGTGTACATTAGGGAACAGCTTTGTGGACAGGTATTTCATTGCGATTCAGCAGTGGGACGAGACTTCGAGTTGAAGTTTGTGGCTCCGATGTGTCTGTCACTGTGGCCTTTGGCTTAATGGGTTCCTTCATTTCATGACTTCCTCCTGGGAGTGTTAGTCGCATTATACGGGATGAGTACAAATTACGGAACAAAGCTTGTAACTTTGTTGTTATAGCTTTGTGAAGTGACTGTTTTTAATGCTCTGAGGTACCTACATGTTTTCATATTACTATTACTGCGAATAGGGCGTGACTTTTGTTTTTAATGGAAACCTTCTTTTTTGGTCTTCAGGTCTCGGAACGTACGCTCTTTTTGATCTGTAGTTTAAATTTATTTAAATGTATTACGAGGTATTACAACACATGAAATTTAAATCAATAGAACACATCCATCACAAAATTAGTGGTCCTGTGTTGTAACACATGATGAACTCACTCCAAAGTGTGCTCAAAATAGCCTCCATGCTTCCAAATAATGCCCAAGTCTTTCTTGAAATTATCTAATATTTCCAGCAATACTGTTCTCTTGGTCGGTCCTTGTGAACCCTCCACTTCAGATATTCCCACAAGAAAATGTCTAGGGGTTTAGGTCAGAAGATCTTAGAGGCCATTCAATACTTTCTCTTCTGCCAATCCTCTTCTTGAAAATTCATGATTTAGGTAATTCACCACCTGCCTTCCATAACGTATTGGCGAGTAGATAAATATGGGCTTTCTTCCACTTAACACCATCTGTAATTTGTTTTGGCCTTGAGACTTTGCCCTGTTTTTAACACTGTCTGTTTTATTGTATTCTTTAACAGCAGAATGAGTAATCCTTCGTTCTGGATGCATTTCATTAAAATGACACAAACCCCTTCTTGACTCCTCCTCCTCCTCCTCCTCCTCCTCCTCCTCCTCCTCCTATCACCATATCCTATCATCATTATTATTTCATTTCGTTGTCTTTCTGTAAGTTGTGCCACGACTAATTATTTTCAGTAAGATTTTGAAACGAAGTAAGCATTCCTTTCATTAGCTTAACTTTTGTCTGTGTTCCATCCAAAGCCACATTAAGGTAGCTACTATATTGTTTAATTGAATTGAAGTAATGATTCATTTTCCTTTGCTCAGTACACACAAATTAGGGTCCCAATAGATTTAAATTGCAGTTTGAAAGGGCTTTTGTTCTTACGTTCTGAGACTTGAGAAGTTTAGGGGTGCAGAAAAAAGAATTGCCATTTAACAAGGCCAAAAAACAAGGTTGCCCCCTTTATTTGTAATCATAGTGTGAGGGCATGCTTTTATCTTACAACTTTTCTAAAAAATATCACTTCGTAGAGTGGTATCAGTTCCATACTTGTTACTCACCCGGTATAAACAATAACATACATATTATATAACTCGGAGTGCACCAGGCGTTCTTCTCCTTTATAAACCTTATGGAACACTCATACAAAACACAAGCATAAAATCGATTAATCGTTAGTCCTTTTGGAATATTATCCATTCTTTAAAACAAATCAGCTCATCAATCTTTCGTTGTTTTTAATTTATCGGTGTATTAATGCAGTTAGCCTCCAAATGCGGTTCAGAATGAAGTCTGTCGGTACATTTACAAAAATGATCCTCTGGTATGCCTGCTAAGTAGTAGCAGTAAAGTTAAAAGTATGGCTAGAAAATACCATATACTACCACCACAAATTTCACTAGACTATATAGTGTATTCTAAATAAATTTTGACAGTCCTTGGAGCCATTGAATAGATTTAAACAAAATTCTCAATGTAGTTCATAAAAAAAATTTTTTCGTACTTTTAATAAAAATCATCTCTCATAGAGAGTGATTGGTATACTCACAGCAATATTATCACATCCTCGAAACTACCATGTTATTTACTATACCTGTAATACTAAAGTTTCAGGCAATTCAGATAATGCTTTAATGTTGGGTGGGAACTTTAACGCCTGGCACACGTCAGGGTGATCCTTTCATGACAGTTTAATCATATTTTAATATCATATCTAGATCCTAATATTTCATTCGGAAATAAACATAGATACAGAGAATTTATTTTAACTACGTAAATGCGTAAATTGACCGTTGTTTAAAGAAACATTGTGGCACTAATACGGTCGACCTGACTATACCCAGTGTAAATAAAGGAAATTTTTGGTAGAATGATACACATTTTAATTCAAATGTGCATGGAAAAGGGAGAAATTTAGATAGAAAAATTCAATGGCATGGCCGGAATTTAAACCATGGATCTCCTGGTTTCTGTTCATCCGCTCTTACTCATTGATTTACCATGGCCAACGTGCTGTCATGGCATTAACTTTTCCAAGTGACACATATATTTTTCCGGTAAACCACTAGGAGCTCTCGTATTTGAGATACACTGTGTCGACTTACTATTGCAAGTACTTGAATCCCAGGCTCATCATTAAACTCTCATTATTTTAAATTGACGGAAATTAAACATTTCTTCTCACTAGCCGTATATAGGCTAAGGTTTTAGATAGTCAACCTGAAAAATTCAATGCCATAGTCGGGATTTGAAACACGGATGTCATGATTTCCGCCCAGTCGCTCTTACCCATTGACCTGCCATCAAGACATTAAATTCTCCAATTGACTCATATATTTTCCCAGTAAACCACTAGGGGCTCTCGCATCCGAGATACACCGTTTGTGGCGACTTGCTGTTGTAAGTACTATTGTAAATACGGCCAGTGAGAAGAAATATTTAATTTTCATTACTAACTTAAAATAATAAAAGTTTAATGATGAAGACTGGGACTCAAGTACTTAAAGTAGTAAGTCGCCACAAACGGTATATCTCGAATACTAGAGCCCCTAGTGGTTTACCAGGAAAATATGAGTCAATTGAAGAATTTAATGTCAGGACAGCAAGTTGGCCATGGTAGCTCAATGGATAAATGGATAAGAGTGACTGGGTGTAAACCAAGAGATCCGTGGTTCAAACCCCCGCTATGACATTGAATTTTTCAGGTTGACTCTATTTAAAACATTATCCTACATAGGCTAGTGAGAAGAAGTGTTTAATTTCTATCAATTAACTTTAAGTAAGAAAAAACTTTATTGAACAGAAAACTAAGACGTGACTATGATTAGATAGTTTGTTGGTTTTAAACATTAAGCAAGAAAAGGTATTCTCTCCTAATCCTTTTAGAATATAAAATAAAATATATCATGTAATATATTATACTATATTATAATATTTATAATAATGACAAATGTAGTGGTGGTAATAGAACCAAAATAACTCATTACCAAAATTCCATCTAGAGCTACATAACATTAGCAGTCTTTAAATTGGCTTTGAAAGTTTATTTCACTTCTACTAGTTGTACAAGTAAGTCATACCAGGTATCATCCAAAGGCAAATGAAGGTTTAATCCCCATAAAACTGCTTGGATAAAAGCTCAAAATTTAGAACATCTTCTATAAATCTATGCCTCGTGTATATCATAAAATTATTTCTGTATCGGAGAAAATCGTTTTGTAAAAGTTACTTTGGATAAAAAATATATGCTGACCAATTCAATCCATAAACTGGCGTTAGAGAACCCAAGAAGGAACAAAGAAAGAGAGCAATGGAAGAATCACGGAAATAAAAAAGAAAAATGGAATGACAAACTTTCGAATATTTTTCATCGTGTGATTCAGATATGTTTGAAAGGGCATTTAGAAAGGTGCTACTGCTATTTGACACAAATATATTTTAATGAGCTCTTCATTGTTCTGCTCTAAGTTTCTTTTATTTGTTGCGATTTCGAAATTCTGTGAAGTACATGAGAAGAAAGGCAGTTTACTAGTGTATTTCGCGACAAATAGCACTAGATAGAAAATAGTGCAATTCAACCCAAGAAAATAAATTTAAACATTTCTCTATAACTACATGTTTTGAAAACCCTGAGCCTAAAAGTAGAAACAAACTATAACTTACACCAAACTAATCCCGAAGTTGCTGGTTAGATTTATCATATTTGGAAGATCGACTTATCTCAAAACAGACTTTAAAGAGAATATTTTTACAACATTCCGATTTCCCAAAAATAGGTAAAACGATTTTGATTAAAATTCATCATTACGATATTTACACAAAAATAAAATGAATATCTTAAATTGTATGGGAGAAGTCCTCTTCATTCTACGCCTAATGTTATATACCCATAAACTGTAAAAGAACAAATTAAATCTTACAAGGGAGCTATCATTGTACTCGCACCTCTACGCACTCTTGAAAATTTGATGGTATAATGTCTGCTGTATATAAACCATTTACACCAAAAATCTGATGCGGAGTAAAACCGCAACGCCCCAAACGAAGCCTGGAATGTACCACATGCGACCACTTGCAAGTAGACGTTGTACATCCATCATTAGCACTGTGCGTGGTGTGGAATTCTGCGCTCCTTACGTGTATGCCATGTGTGGACGCTGCCCGTCAGAGGTAAACCATTCCTTCCGTTCATTACTGTGTTATTATGCCTATAAGTTCCTACGTCCTCTGGATTCAGAGTACTTTCAGCTATACTCTGCACTATATTTTAGAGCATATGTGATGCCGTCAATCTCTCAACTGCGTACAGCTGTGAACATTTTACGAGTATATTGAATAGTGCAGATCTCGTTAAAGCGTACATTTTTGGCACTACCGATTCCAAGCTGTTGCTTACTGCTGTTTAGTCAATTTAGAACTTTCTTTATCATAATTGTATTATGACAATGGTCTAACAGTGCTCTGAACTTTTAGCCCGAGTCTTAAATACTTAAAGCATATTAAATTGGCATTAAGGTAGTTTTCTCATGTGTTTATGAGGACTCCTAGTGTTTTACTGGGAAAACACCAGTCACTTGTAGAATTTAATATCATGCTGGTATGTTAGCTATGGTAGCTCAATGGTTAAGAGCACCGCAGGCAGACTGGAAGATCCGTGGTTTGAAGCCCGGATATATCATCTACTATACCCTGCATACTTATCTAAATTGCTTCCTTCTACAAAACATATTCCTATTTTTAAAAGGACGAGCCGTTGAATGCGAGGTTCACACTGTGGGCACAAATAGCTTCTCTGCATATCCTATGTTCCTTCATTGTACGAATACCGAAGGACCCATCACGATGTGTGTCATAATTCTAGTGTCAAACATACGTTCTTAAGGTCATAACTTGAGGGCAGATTAGCTTGACTCGTTCCGTGTTGTCAAGTTACCGATGCGGGGAGCATACTGTCTTGGCACGTGTGCACTGGGTACCGGCTGTGCGTAAAGAAATATACCGCAGTAGGCCTTAGGGTTCGCTTCGCTAACAGAATGCATCTGCTACTCCAAATGCGAAGATGTCCGATGCTAGGCAAAGCAGCAGTTAAACAGAGCGGTTAGGAAGAAGCTTGTGCTGGTGCTGTTACGAGTGTAACTGTCAAAATGCCTAAGAATAAACTGTGCAGCGTAACAACACAGAACGCCTTACACGCTTTAAATGTAGTGAAAGAAGTGTGTGTAAAAATTAAGGAAATCAAAACTGGAGAGATTATTGAAAAAGGCGAAAGATAAGTAAGATGTGTTAGAAAAAACACTGGTTTATCCGTACGAGATTTCTTGCTGCAAAAAACAAACCAAGCCCTCCAGATCAACAGGTGTAAGAAATGTAACAGCAGCGATGTAGTGTATTATTTGTATGCACCTATTAGGTCTTGCGATGTGGAAAGGAGTTTTGCAGGATACGGTTTATGTTTAAGTGAGAGAAGGGGAAGGCTCACAACCTCCACATGTACATTACTGTACACTGCAATGACCATGCTATGTAGTGTTCTGTTTACATATTTGTGCAAAAACGATAATGTGTTATAACGAATTGAAAACGTTAAGTCGTGAAGTACTTTTGACATAGCCTGTATAGCACGGCGGGCACACGCCGGTTGTTTCCATTGTGCTCACTCTTTCTGCTCCAATCTAAACAGACTGTAGTATGAGGTCAGTCAACGTCACGAAAACCGGTCCCGCTGATACGCCCTTTAGCCGTGTCTATTGTACATGTAGCATTTCCTTATGTATTTACATTTTGGTTGTATTACATTTATTAAATGCTCGTCAGCGACTTCCGCCTTTATAGTTCTTTTTGGGGCACTTTCTACCTTGTAGCGCGTCTGTCGTGAATCCAGGCTCTTGCATCAGTGACGTGAGCACTAAAATAACTCGAGAAAAAGGTGAAAGGTGTAGGATCTAACATCATATCGGCGGATTTTTAGTTCTGGTACACATTTTTAATGTTCACGTGCTCAGTGATGATACTATTCGGGTCTCTCTCTCTCTCTCTCTCTCTCTCTCTCTCTCTCTCTCTCTCTCTCTCTCTCTCTCTCTCTCTCTCACACACACACACACACACACACACACACACATACACACAGTCTTCATTAATACTTCCTGATCCTAAATAAGATGATGAATGGCCCTAACGAAAGAAAATGTTATCCTTTTGAACTTGGAATCATACTCGGAACTTCCAATTTTTAAAATTAGCAGGCGAGCCACCAGATTAAGGAGGCAGTTACAGTCAGGCTTCTTCCATGAAATAAAATCCAATCCTTAACTTTTGTTTACCAATCGTACACTTGTTTCCATGGCTCATTTAGACATTACAAAGCACAGTCCTTGCGAAACCTCATATATATGTATGCACTATTTTAGTAACACTTTATGTATGAAGTCGGTACCTTCGGGTCTGCAAATTATCGAGCCGATACCAAGATATATAATGTTAACCGCAAAAACGCCTTGCTACGTAGGCGACACTCCACACGGGTAAGGCGAAGAAATTGCCGATATTGCATGGCTAAGGTATACGAAGATCGAGGGACACAAATAGTGGCAGATGGAATTTGATGGATGTGCAAGTGAAGTGTCGTGCCCTGTTATTGCGTTGTAACCTGACAACCATCAATGGCCAAGGTAGCCAACAGTTCAGCAAACAAGTGATTGGCGCACATATAGTACCTCCTGCAGCCTTTCGGCAGGTGCTAAGGGATTAGGAGAGAGTTTTGCCTTTAATTGCAGGGACAACAACGACGTTAAGATGGAATGGATATAAGGAATTAGTAAATGATTTCTTGGCAGTACCGGCGCTTGTTCTCAAATATCGAAATACTTCCTGGAAAAATATATGGAAAATCTTCGGCTATCGTTTTGTACCATTGGACTGGAAAGTAACTTTGTATCAGTTTGTAAACGAAATCATTCCCACGGAAGCTAAGAAACATAGACACAACATAGTGCCTGCGCCGTGGTGTAAACATTGTGGACACTTAGATACGCAAATCCATAGAATAACCAGCTGCGTAATGGTACGTGACATCTGGAAATGGACCAAGAACCAGACGGGAGAAAGGATTGGGATAACGTCTGAGAATTCTGTAACCTCAGTTTTGTTAGCTTGGAACTTCCAGAACGGAGCAACAGAGCATCCACAGATAGGGTTGACTTTTAGATTCTGCCATTACTGTCTTAGTTTCGAGCAACCTACTTTATTAGAGTTTAAATTATGACTAAAGACTGAAAGATACAGGATGAGACGATACCCTAACATGTGGAACCTCCTGAATAAGCACTTGGACATTAATTTATGAGACTTGAAAAAGTCAGAGCCCATCCTTCTTCCTTATCTCACTTAGCACAGAAATAGACTTATAAAAATAAAAAAATGTAATGCACATAAGAGGAAAATAACTTGATCTAGGATATAGTAAACCTTAAATGAAGGTATTCAAGACATATGCCAAATAAAGGAAAACGCTGGACAAAAAAGATAGATGCACTTTCTTTGCTTTTTTCTTTCGCTTGTCTTTGCAAGTAAAGCCGTACTAAAGATTAATTCTAAACCTAGGCTTCAGATCCCTGAATGATGTGTTAGTGATCATGATGGTGTAGATCGTGATGATAATCATGATGATGTAGATTATCATGGTGTAGATCATGATGCTGATGATGGATTTTATCTATCATAATTTTAATACACGGTGTCTCTAAAGTCACTATCCATTTCAATGAAGGAAGACAGTGTATGAAAGATCAATATTATTTTGAAGTGTTACACATGTTCTAGTGCCCTTCTACATGACCTCCATCTAGCTCAAAACACATACACCATATTTCAGTAGTGGAACGAAAGGTAGACTGTAACATGTCAACCGAAATTCGACCTACTTCGCTGATACGATTCCGTAACTCAGGCACACCATTCACTTTGCTAGTGTACACTTCAGATTTCATGTACCCCCATGCAAGAAAGTCTAAAGGAGAAAGGTCCGGTGAACGGGAAGCCAACAGCTGAGGTGAACCTCTGCCTATCTATCTCCTTGGAAAGGTTCTGTTCAGGTAATCACGGACGATGTTTGCAAAATGTGGAGGCGCATCATCTTGCTGAAATACAACTGTATCCAATATGCCATCCTTTTGAAGCTGCGGTTCAAGGAACATTTCTAACATGTTGAGGTAGATGTTACCTCTCAATGACCTTTCGGCAAAGAAAAATGGGCCATACAGTATTGCGTTTGTCATAACTTACCAAACATTGACTTTCGGTGTATCACGTTCCCACTCCAATACCTCTTGTGGTTCTTCATATGCCCATATTCGGCTGTTGTGTCTGTGCACTTTTCCACAAACATGGAAACTAACTTCATCGAAGAATAAAATGTTTTCCATTAAATTCTCATTTTCTACACATTCCGGGAGGTCATAACACATTACCCGACGACAGGACAGATCCTCGTCCTCAAGATGGTGCAGAACTTGAATGTTATACGGAAATTTTCGTAGAGTGAAACGTAGAAATTTACACACTGTTCCGAGGGACGTTCAATTCCCTACTGTGGCGTCGAATTGATGCCTTCGGACTCCTATCACTGGCAATTTGAACCTGCTGCACTGTTTCTGCCAACACGTGTGGTCGCCCAGGACGTGTTTCATTACACACACTACCGTTATGCTTAAATTTGTTCACAAGCAGACGAATGTGTGCCCTTGATAGGACTGGTTTGTGGAATTCACGGGTAAATTCCGCGCTGGCGTCTTCATATGACAATACGCGTACCCGTGCACAAACAATGGCAACCCGTTATTCTGTGCTAAACATGTTGTACTAAGTCTGAAAGGAAAGGAAACAAAATATTGCTTTTTCATTGAAATGTATAGTGACTTTAGAGACACCCTGTATAGTTACGATTATGTTTGTAGCTTAGGCTCCTGAGCTGTGCAGCTTATGGCTAACATGTTTCAGTGAATATTTTTGATACCATTTTCTTTTATATACCTCATCTTACGGATGGTTTAGAGCCATTTTTAAAGTTTATAATGAAATTTAGGCTTCATAATTATTGAAATTGTTTAAATTTACACTAACTTTACAATGCCTGTGATATATTTTATGTAATAGGAAAGATTGCCTACTAACCACGCCCTGCTCTCGTTGTTTACAATAAACCTATTACAAAAACTGGCTCCGTCACATACTTAATGTAGCCTATCTCTGCGAACAAAGCTCTTAATATGTGATAAGGACCTAGAGATCGAGGTAATGGCCCAATGATACGCACTAAAGGTATTGAGCTTCCCAACATTTCAAATTAGATTAATTGGAAAACTGATTGAGATTCTGCACAATTAGGCATCTTAAACGTTAACGCTCGTTAAAGTGGAATGGTGAATTTTCTTTTACTCCTCATTTTCTCCTTTAATATAAGAAAGTTCTTGAAGTTTGCCTATAGAACCTTCCGTTTCTTCCGCAGAATCACACGGAAGTGCACTTCATATTCAATGATGATTTCCATATGAACTTCTCTGTGATATCCACGTCTTCTGTGCTCTAGGGATAACATGGTAGCCCCCGTTTTCAAACCCAACGAAGGGCAATTAATATTATTGGGCGTAAGCCTGATAAAAGAGATCTCTGAGGAAAATTATGTAGTCATTCATGTCCATCATACGGGCAGAAAAGGACACTGGCACCATATCAGTTACACAACGTTCATAATTATAAACTTATTTTAAATTATTTTTAGTAGAACCCGAAACAACGCCATTTTGGGCCTTACCCCGGCGTTATTACCTTACCGTGGTATATAGAGATGTTACACTATAAGGGAAAATAAATAAATCCTGTTCAGTTGGAGGAGAGAAATATTGCATGTAGTATATGTTACAGTACAGTATTAAACTGTCGTATATATGGTAAATATTTTGCAGTAATTTTATAATTACTCACTGTAATATGATATTTTACACCAACCTAATTTTCCCCATTTTTAAAGAAAAGTAATTACGTTTTACTTGACACAGTGAAGCGCTACGTTTTTTCTGTCCACGCAGTGTTTGATTGTAGCATGAAGATGGAGAAATCCAGTTCCCGCACTATCTTTAAGGATTACTTACTGCCCTGAAGTTTAATGCCTTCTCTTAAAATAACTAATTTATCTATTGTAGGAGCACCTTATTCCTGAACATAAACATATCGAGTCCTTCTAACGACAGATTTGTCGAAGTCAACCAGATCTATTACTTACTTCGGAACGCTATACTTTTTACCTGAAGTTCTATAGATGTGGTCTGATTTATATTTTGTTTACCTTCTTTAAACATTCTTTTCTCTGTTCCTTGTTAAAGCCTTTGTTATCTGATATGCACTTTACCTTTTCGAATCTTTTTGAAAAAGAAAATCTGGTGTAACTTTTGATTTTAGCTTATTTATCCATGTATCGTCATAAATTTGAAACAATTTCTCGACTCTGACTGTGTATTGTTGTGGACCTAATTTACAAAGTACATTGATGGCATAGTTAATGTATACAGTGATCAATATGTGGAAAAACCAACCGTGAATTTGCAAGAGTGTGCCTCAGATGAAGATGACATCACTTCCCTCACCCCCTGCTGTTCGTGATTTCCATCAGCAGTATTACACATGTCATTTACTTTCGTAGAATGCATCGGTTAGTGTCAACGAACACAGGTACTGGTGACAAGTGTAACACAGAACCTGTGTGTGTGTGTGTGTGTGTGTGTGTGTGTGTGTGTGTGTGTGTGTGTGTGTGTGTGTGTGTGTGGAATATTTTTGTCGTCAGTTTCCAAATAAAAATTGAAATAAGTAACTACAATATTCTTTTAACGGTGGTATACTTTTACTCGCGTTAAATCCGAATCCACGATATTTCGGACCGCACTATTTTGGACATCTCTGTAGCACCATCGTGATTCAGGAACTTGAATCATGTATTTCGAATGAATTTTTAGTAAGGCTTAAATGTCTTTTTAATTACGAAGAAAAGGGGGGAAATGTCCTAAAAAGTGAATCTTAACTTCGTATACCTTAGTCATGCCATATCGGCAATTTCCCGCCTTGCCCGTGTGGAGTGTCGCATACATAGCAAGGCGTTTTTGTGATAACGCCATATACCTTGGTAACAGTTGGATAAATTGAGGAACCAAAGGCGCTATTTTAGTAACATCTCATATATTAAGTGTTACTAAAATAACACAGACATCTTTATGAAGTTTAGCAAGGTTAACGTATTTCAGATGAATCATGAAATCAAGTAAGCAAAATTTAAGCATTGTATTACATTCCACGGAAGAAGACTTATTTTGACTGCCTCCCTGATCTGCTGGTCGGCCTGCTTAACTTCAAAATTGGAGGTTTTGGGTTCTATCCCAGGTTGGAAAGGATGAAATGTTCTTTAGCTGGGACCATTCCCCATTCTATTTAGCATCTGTAAATATTAATGAAGACTGCATGTCTGTGTATGTGATGAAGTTGAGTAATACAAATTCGAATGCTAACATCACTGCATGTGAACATTAAGAATGTGTACCAGAGCTAAACACCCGCCAATAGAATGTTGGATCTTACACCGTTCACTTCTTTTCTGGTGCGTTATGTTATTAGTCACATCAGTGATGGAGGAATCTAGCTTCGGGAGACTGAAGATTTAAGATAGTCATGACAGACTTGCTACAAGATTGGAGGTGATCCCAGTAAACAAACTATAGAGGTGGGAATGATAGATAAACATTTAATAACAGTAATAAGTGCAATATATTCCAAATTTAAATACACAAAGAAATGAATACTAAATGGACAATATTCAAGTCCTTACGAACGTATGTTTCACAATAGATTTATTACATTTCTTGTGACAGGTCCTACTATAGCACTGTGTACGTGATCATAGAATACGCAAACAAACTGGAGTATGCGTCTATAGCGTGACCTTGCACTCAACGGCTGGTCCTCTTAATAATGGGGATATAATTTGTTCAAGTAAATAATTTAGATAAGCCCTTAAGGTTGAATATTTATTATATAAAATAAACTATGGCGCGACAGCCCTAAGAGGGTCAAGGCCTAGCAACCCCCTGCCGACCTCAAGCCCACTTACGCAAGGCAGAGGTGGGCGATCATCCAACCGGTGAATACGGGGAGCATTTCAGCATCCCACTGCCGGAAGGTTTGTTTTCGTGACCAGGGCCACTTAGAGCTTCTTTGATTCGTAAGATACTTTGCTTTGAAGTGAATGTTCATCTTGATGTGCAACAGGAGCTCAAGCCCTTTGATTAAAAGTAAGTTGTCTTTTGTGCAATAAATGGGCCTTACATTTGAAAATCCTTCCGGTCCTATACCCGAGACTTAAAATCCGCACCCCATGGGTGGGACTAAACCCGGGCCGCTTTCCGTGGACAGAGATCAAGGCAGCAGCCTCAGCGCGCTACGCCACGGCGCATGACCCTCAATATTTATAGCATAACAAATATCCGTGCGTGTTTGTGCCTCCCCATGCTCGTACACTAAAGAGGAGGAAGAAATTGATCAGAAAGCTAGCACTTTGACCACGACAAGACTTACTTACCATAGTCAATCGCATGAAGAGAAATGAACCCTCATTAAAGACGCTCGGTAAGGTAAGCAGAGCATCTGGCCAACAGGGACCGTGGCGCAACCAAGCGGAAGAAAGCAAATGACACTTCGCTACCACTGACCGTATATAGAAAACCCAGCAGTTAAGTAGTGTCGCTTCTACTGAGAATTATTACGATCTAAGCCGGTTGGCACAATGTTAAAGGAGAGATATCAAGTGGAGATTAAAATGACAATGTATTGTAATAACATGCAGATAGTCAAGAAGAGTCCATAAAATAATTAAAAGTCTATAGAGAGCAAATATACATTTAAAATGTTGCATGTTCGGGTATTGTTTATGTATATCATCTCCTCTATAGCGATTTGAAGCTGAAATGTGTGAGATTTGAAAATTTAAACGGCTAAACAACTGCAAAAAAGACGCCACAATACCATGAGGCGAACATCAGTGTGGGCGAACCAGCACTTTTTTGTATTTGTTGAAGAGGATTTCATATGATGAGACGGTGTTCTTTTTAATACGGAATCATCCAAGCCTCCACACGCCCGCCTTGGTAGCGTAGATGGTAGCGTGTCCGCCTCCAGTTCAAGAGGTCCCGAGTTCGAATCTCGGTCAGGGTGAGTTATCTGGAAAAGGATTTTTCCGGGGTTTTCCCTTATCCTTCAAGGCGAATGTCGGGTAACTCTAAGCTCTATGGACCCTGGACTCATTTGAGCATCATTTCACCCAATTCATTCACCGTCCGATATGACTTAAAAAAGGCCTCCTCATCCTGTGTCCAATCCCGTACAGTCTGCAGCTTGGACTCGCAAATATACTTCTCCTTCTCTTCGCGCAGGGGAAGTTTACTCTCTTGCTGATCAGAACTTTAACAGAACAGGCGTAATTACTGCTACTACAGATTACGAGAAAACCAGAATTATTCTCATGATTAATATAAAAGTTATACATCAATTAAATCGGTGCCACACAAAGGATTTATAAAAGAAGCAAAAAACATGTTCATGTCAAAAATATGGTTACTTTTTGAGCCGGGCAAAGCATGTAAATCTTTGTAAATATTCTTTTCATGCCTTTTGTGTGGAACTTATAAGGAACTTCCAAAAATGATTACTGCTTTGAAGTTTTCAGCACTGACACCTTTCTCAAAAGGAAGTCGCCAATGTCACTCTCTCGCTTGCTCTCTCTTTCTCCTTTCCTCTTATTCATTTATAGAGGGCAAAATTCATTCATTATCACTCATCAAAATTCAGCTAGCCGTCATATAGTCACTAAAAACTTCCTTAAAACGTTTAAGGATGATTTGAGCTTTATGTATTTCCCTATTCCTTTTATAACTAAAATAACTGTACTTATGTATAATATATGTATATAGCCATTTCTACAAGTTTCTCATTACACTGGGCAACAATGAAAATGTTTCGGGCTGAAACATAGTGAATTTACATGTATTTCCATCTGCTGAATTCAAAAATCACCATGAAAATGATAGATCAGTTCCTGCTTTGAAGATGAAGTGACATTTCATATTTTAGGGTGACGATTTTCAATTTGGGGGATTTTTTTTGGAAGTTGGCACACCTGTCAAACAACAAAACACAATCAGAGAGAAATTTTGGAAATTAAGTGATGCAAAAGTTAAGGACGGCATTTTTTGGACCACAAATAAGAGAACTTGTAAAGGATCCTGAATTTGACCAAATGTTGGAGGGGAAAGAAAAGGAAGCTTGGGAAGCTTTCAAGGGTGTTGTTTATGGATTTTTAGGCAACAAAAAAGATGAAAACTACAAGCATTTGATGACAGTGCTCCTGCAAAAATTTCGTAATCTTGGATGCAACATGTCCCTTAAGATCCATTTTCTCCACTCCCACCTAGAATTTCTCCCTCCTAGTTGTCGAGCTATTAGTGATGCACAGGACATTTCTGTTACGCAACAACGATATCAGTGCCGTTGGAATGAAGTAATGCTTGCGGATTACTGTTGGTCCTTTTCTAGGGATTCTGCGGAACTCCATCACAAGAGGCAAGCTAAAAGACGACGAAGTCAATAGTCCACCACATGATTCTCCTCAGACACGACCATCTGCGAAGTATTCTTCCAGCAATTTAAAACGTTTAGCATGTAATTACCAGTTAAAAAAATCAAATGCACTTTCATTGTTGTTAGCATGTATGTAATTAAAATGTGTCAATTTCTCTCAATCCTTTAATATATAATACTTCCACTTTGTGTATATCATAGAAACTAGAGCTAATAAGGTTTTTTCATTGCCATATTTGTTTTTCTCAACGCAAAATTAGTAGGAGTTGCCTCATGAAGAGCTCGAAACATTCAAAAATTAGTTCTTTGTTGTTCAGTGTTACTATTCTGTCTACTTCATGTTCAAAATGTGTAAGAATAGTTTTTATAAGGCCACAGAAAGTGGTGTTAGTACAGCACGTCAGTATTACCTAGTAAATTTTATCCATTATTTTCAAATTTAAGTGACCATTTATTTTAAATCAAGATGTACATTCACTTGAAAGCAAAGGATCCTAGGTTTCAAAGAATCTCTAAAAGTATTTGTAAGTCTGCTAGGTGTATCGCTTCAAGTGGTTCCAAAGAATAAATTCTTTGGAAGTTACAACATATGACATGAATATTCTTTTATAACTACAAATATTCTATTCAAGCATGGAAAGGAAGTTGCTTGAGCTCCTGCTGCATTTTTGTGTGTAGGTGTGGTAAATATACTTAATTAACCAACCTTTTAATTTGTCTACCACTTATTAGCAGGTAAGGTCGTCGTTGCATTTGGTACAGATATTTCAATTGGAATACGCGTTTCGAGATGAGCACAGTATGGTCAAATTATCAGAGTAGAAACTTCACTTTACTTTAAACTTATTTTAAAATAATAACATCTTTTATCTTGTACTTCTTTTAAGTCAGGTTTATAACTGGAACATTCTGATTTCTATTAGAGTATTTCTTAAATACATAGTTGTCTGCAGTGCAAGGTAAAGGCCTGTTAAGATTGTGAAATATTACTCAGTTATTCAATACAATTTTCTACTTTTTGCCGAGTTTTGCCTTCATACATTTAGCTTTGCAAGAATAAGTGATGTTGTATAGTGTTGATATCAATTATAGTATAGGTACTGGCATGTATTACATTTAATTTTAATTGTTGAATACAGTGAATGAAAATACTAGGAGATATTGCTTTAAGATTATGGGAAGAAAATCAGATCTTCACCTAGGAAGATTGATTTGATAAGGGTTCTGCTTGCTAAAAGCATTACACACAAGAAAATTTCTCTATTAAAGGCTATTTAATAGCCTGTAGATTGAAAATATCCCAGCAGGTCATAAGTGGATTAAAGCAATTTCAAGATTTCGGTAAAACTAAATGACAACGAAAATAAAAATGGGGGCGAAAGAAGAAGTTATCAGCAAGGAATGTAGGAAAATTGAAGCATTTCTCAGAAACATATTGTAAAGATATCAGCAAGCAATAATGCAAGAGATTAGAGGAACATGGATCACTTGCATCAGCAAGAACTGTGAATATGAACTAAAGGTTTAATGATGAACTAAAGGCAAGGCGATTCAGCAAGAAAGCAGACATAATACCTGCTATAGCTGCAAAGGGACTTCAAAACTGGACATGTGATGAGTGGAAAAATGTAAATTAAGCAGTATACTTTTATGTAAAATGTCATAAGATTATACTGTCATTTATTTCCCAAAAGTTTCTGAAGTCAGTAATATCAGATATCTCTTTTCGGAGGCTGAGTTCCACTGGATGGAGAGTGACAGAATTTTAGCACAATGTTACTTCTTTAAAACCTTTAATTTAATTTCAACTTTTCTTCAGTGATTTATCAGTGTTTTCTATTGGAAAAGAAACTAGCCAATGTGTGAGAAGAGGAGGAGAAGAAGAGGATATGTTCAACAAACATTAAAACACGCTGAATCACGAATGGTGTGAAGTGTGATTTCTTGGTATGGATGTGGACTGTATACATTATAGAAGGAAGTATGAGACATGAGAACTACATTAATGTACTGAAAACTCGGTTTCTACCACAACTGAAAGAACAGTTTGGGGAAAATGAGAAAATCTTTATGCAAGTTGGGGCCTCATACCACAAAGGTTGTGAAAAAAAAGAATAATGTAAAGCTGTTTGACTGATCTGAAATCGGCTTGACATGAACTCCATAGAATATTTATGGTCAACATTTAGAACAAAATAAAAAAAAATATAAAACAAAGACCGTCTTGATCGAAAAGCTGATTGAATTCTTGCTTTATGATGATGAAATAAAAGATCAAGCGAATCAGGTTGCTAATCAAGGCTAAAGTTTCGTACACTAAATACTAATCTCATAAAATAGATAATTTATAATACCGTATCTGTATTACTTAATCATTTTGTAAACAAACGGCTCTAAAATTTGGCCACGTCTATAATCTAGCTGTGTAGTGCGTTTCTGTCTATGTGTGAACAGCGTAACCTAAACTTCTAGGATACGAACCCTAGTTTGTCAAGAATATCTTCCCACTTTAGACTATTATTTATAAGGAAAGGATTTTGAAAATTTTGAATTTTAAAATTTGCCCAATGATTTTGATTAATATACTGTATGTATTAGAATTTATAGTTACATTAAATGTTTATCTTTGATTTTGTGGGAAGTGACTGGAAACTTCCCCATTCTATATGATTTCTATATCCAGTAAACCGTAAGAGTTGAGCAAAATGCTATTAAGCAAGACCTTGATAAAAGATAATTTGTGCCAATAAAAGGTTTATGCGGAGATAAAAGTTTCCTAGATGTCCTTTCTTATTGGTTTGTATTTTCGAAGACACCTTTCTGTAATGAAAGTCATCATTTGTTTTCGTTTTCGGTTTTCTGGAAATAGGTATTGCATTTTTAACCACGTCACAGCAAACTCTCTTTATGAATCTGGCCACCGCTTTTACCTTACTGTGTTCCCATATTATCATTCTAAGTTAAAGAAAATACAGTTTAAACAATTTTTGTAATTATATCTATTAATATGGAATAAAAGAATAGCCTTTTGTATGCATAGTTAGTTGAAAATTTGTGGGAAAAGTCATGTGAATCTAACAAGTGGGACTTATTTTCTTTGTTGAGCACTAGGATATATGAAAGATACGTTTGCAAAATTAGTAGTCAGGCATGAAACATTATACTCAACGTAACGAAATACACAGCGTCTTTGTTTATACTTCCTCTGCCATAAAATAATGCTTTATTGAAGCAGATGATGAATGCCAATAACATCTCTCGTCGTCATGCCTCATTTTCTTACAGGAAAACTTATCTTCTGCCCTGAGAAACTCTGGGACCAGCTCTTCTCCGCTTTGCTTAAATTGGATGTAGCAGAGGAAAATGAGTTCATGTTCCACTTGTATAAACTCACAAGATATCCGCTTCTACAGAAGTATGAGCTGGTATTTTATAAACTTAGCACTCATTCCACAATCCGCGGTTAGATACAAATTCAATTACCTCCCAGCCAATTTATTTTCAAGAGTAGTGAAATTTTACGACTTAGAGAGGGGAAGACGAACGATCTCTGACGCAGTGAAATACCGAGCTTTAGTCTGAAAAAGCCCGCGTCTCTGATTTATTAATGCGAAGCTCATCTCGGCCCAGTCATTTGTTTAATTTTATTTCCCGCAAAGCCTAAACTTCCACTTCTCCGCTGTAAAACAGATCACGGATCGGTTCGCTGCACCTTTAATGAAATTAGCTTCTCCACTGAATATGAACTTAACGTGGTTTGTTTCATCTTTAAAGGAGACTTCGTGAGATAGTTTTATCATCGGTTTTATCAATCGGCGGGAGCCTACTATCTACCATATTTGGTGGCATCATTATCGTCATTAACCTTATATTGATTTCGTGACGCTAGGGTACTGCTGAGTGCATTATTACAACACGTTCTCTTTAACTTTAACAATGAACTGCTACTAAAATAACACTTTCCAGTTTCCTCTCATGAACTCTAATGAATAACCTATTATATTAAGCCTAAATAATGTCATGTTCATGTACATTCTTGTAGTTTCTATATTAATCATAGGTTTGCTTAAATGCTGTACCTACGATTATCCCAATATCTTATATATTAGTTATGAACTCTTGAATATTTAGTTAAGGAAAACGGACAATGGATAATCAGGGGGAAGAGAGGAAGGGTATATATGTTCTTCGCGGATTTTGAGAAAGCTTTTGATACGATAAACAGAAGAGCTTTAGTTTGGAAGTTCAGGATGAAACTGGTAAGTGGAAAATTTATAAAGGAAGTAGAGAAAATATATGAAGGGGTGAAGTTTCGCATAATGTGGGAAAAAATGTAATTACGGAGATGACAGAACAAAAGATAGATTTAAGACAAGGATGCAAAATCAGTCCAATTTGATTTAACGTATTTATAGATGAGATAATAGATAAGGTTAAATAAGAAAATAAAAATAAACATAAGTCGAAAGTTATGGTCTTCAAGAAGGGAATTAAACTAAAAAAAAAAAGATGAAAAGTTGGTACCAAATGGCAAAAGGGTAGAAGTGGTCAATGAATTTGAATACTTAGAAGTGAGGCTGAATAGCAATGGAAAGTGGGGAGCACACAGGAGAAAATTGAAGCAAAGGGAAGGGCGACAATAAATGGGATAAGAATATACAAATATAAGGTAGGAATGACAAAAGAATGTATGAAGCAATAGTTGAATCCAAAATGCTGTAAGCAGTGGAGATGTGGGGTGGGGGTGAGTACGGAGGCAAACAGAAGGTTTTGTAAAGAACTACTAGGCTTACCAAGATCAGCACCTAGGTAGTTGAATTAGGAACGACAAGAAGAAATGGAATAATAATGGAAATAATAATAAAATTTTGATATTAGGTATTTGGTCAAAGAAGAAAGGGAAATTATGAAATAACGCATGAGACAGCAAAAAGCATTAGTGAACTCAAATAGTTGGTGGGCAGAGATAGGAGGAATTATGAAAAAAATAGGAATGGGAGATATATGGAGATTAGAGGAAAGGAATACAAGCGATGTCGGTAAATTGGTAGAATGCAGAATAGAAGATAAAGAAATTCAGGAAATATGGGGAAGTCTAGAAATTATGAAATCATTACAATTTTACAAAGAAATAAAAAGAAATTGGGGACGAGAGGGATATGTAGATTACTGCAATAGGCAAGAGAGAGAACGGTTAGCTTGGATGAGAACAGAAACAATATTTCTAAGACGGATAAGAGGTAGGGAAAAGGAAACTTATGAATTGTGTGGGGGGAAAAGAAAGCATAGAGCACTATGTAACAGAATGCGAGGAGGTTGCAATGTGGAGGATAAGGGTTTGGGAGGGAAAACGGGAGAAAGTAGAGAAGAGGATAGTAGCTATAGAAGTGTTGTCGGGCAGGGTGAGTTCTTGCAGAAAGTAAAAGAAAAAATGGGCAAGGAATGTAAAGCAATATAAGAAAGATGAGGGGAGGGGGGGGGGAGAATGGGGCTAATTAAGTAACAAGGAGGTATGGAGCTTAAGAACTACCTGACAGAGCAGAAGACCAGGCTGTCATCTAAGCCAAGGTAGCAACAAGGCAGACAAATAAATGTTGCTCTGGGAGATTTTTACAATTTATACCATTCTCTCAACATATACTTTTAAAATGTCTTATTTTGATTAAGCTGAGGTATCTACAAGCAATCTAGTACCTAACAGCTAAGACATTGCAGTGCCACCTTTGAAAAAAAAATCTATGTTGCTTTTGTGAGTTCATAACGTTATCCTGTATTAAAGGTAAAACAAAACAGTACCGGAAGTCCTTGCTTTCATTTTAACATATGTAGTTCTCTTATATACAATTTTCTTCTTTTTCTTCTTCCCACTCATTCTTTCGCACACTTTATCTTTCCAGACCTATACGACGCTTAAATATGCAACAGTATATTTTCTCTCACCAGACACATTTTGTTAATATTTTCCCTACGAAGCCCATGACTTTTGTTTCAATTTAATCCCAAGTTAGGTCCGAGGTTTAATTTTATAGTTCACTGTCATTCAAACTGAAAACCTTAATATTCTATTTTTCCAATTAAGTTTATAATTCCTTGTAGCTTACACTATCAAACCATACACTTATGTCTTAATACATAAAATAATGCTTTTCAATATGAAATTCGAATGCTTTGGATGTGAAAACTAGAACTATTTAAAATAAATTGAGCCTATCACACTGGAAGTATTAATTTTATAATTAAGAAGGACAAGGTTTACTTACAATAAATATCTATTATCATATCATTTCCACTCTATTTCCATAATTTAGCAAATGTTATTGCAATGTCAACATACTGATACTCGTTGAATATTTTGTAAAATATAACCTAAAATGTTTTTTTTCCTTCACCTTATCCCTAATAGTACCACTTTTTGCAGTGTTAGGGATTCTTGTTCCTCTATCCCTTATGGTGGGCCTGAGGATCCGCAGCTCTGGATTATGATAGACAACCAGGATGCGTGATCAGCCCGATGCTTAGTGTGAGGGTGAAGGAAGTGGATGACTGTGTGATGGTGAGAGAAGTGGTAGGAAAGATGGTGGAGATATTGGTGGAATTCTGGTGGGTGAAACAGGATGATCTGAAGTAAACCTACCCCAGCGCCATGTTGTCCATCACAAATCCCACTTTGCGATCGCCTGGGATCGAACCCGGGCTGCCTTGGTGAGAGACAAGCGGTCTAACCACTCAGCCTGGTGCGGCCAACGTCAAATTTTAATCGGTTTAATAATAATAACTTAAAACTGTTTCTCTGAAGTTTTAAATATATTTAATGTTTCAATTGAAAGTTTTCATGCATAGTATTAGGAAGCGGCAATAAATAGCCCACCCACATACGAGCAGCAAACATGTTGGTGGGAACTACTGCATAATAAAACCTTTTTATAAAGGAACTGTCAGACTTGAATATTTTGTGCACTTGAATATTTTTGTGCACTTTATTCAGCTGTTCAAGCCACGTTACATACCCAGACATGTTTATATTAATTTCTGAGATTAGAAAAGTAGTAATTATACTTCAATATCTTAAGTTGTCTTGTTTGGTTTTGAGCTCAAAAGAAATTCAAAGCACAAAAATATCGAGATTCGTCTCCAGCTTGATTACTGCTCAAAAGCCACCAATTGTTGGGCAACGTACAAAACTGTACAAGTCAAATGATAAGCAAGCAGATAAAACAAAACAGAATAGGGATAGTGGAAAATGCTGTACTAGTTTTCTTCATAACGAATTTATAGCGGATGTGTCACAATGGTCTGAAATCATATTTTACTTAGAGCTTTGTCAACTCTGAGAACCTATAATGTATAGGTGTTTGGTTTTAAGTTCTTGAATACAAAACAATGGATTTTAATTCTTTCCCAATTTGTGTACAGCATTTTGTCAACTTACATGAATGATTCCAGTAAATGTTTAAATTTGTTATATTATTTTGCAACAGAGTGTGTCAGATTCTAACCAGATATGTTTTTCGCTAATTACTCGGTAATTTTAACTATATAAAATGTATAATCGTTCTAAATAACTCACCAAATATAACTTAACAAGCTGAATTTTCAATCGATTGTGTGGGATTCGATTTCCTGCCTGGCTGTTAGAAATATTTCTTTTAATTGCATTGTTCCCTACCCTCTACATGTAAGTTTGGATATGAGAGTAGATGTACATGTGATAAGTTAAAAATATCTTACTCACTCTTACAGATACAACCAATTTTTACCAAGCTTTGCTCTTTTATCTACTTAAGCTTATAAGAAATAGATATTTGCAGAAATGGTTTCGTGATATATATCCTTTGAAATAAACGGGAGAGGAAGAATGCAGTAGGCTTAAAATATTTTGAGAACTAGTTGTTATATTGTGACATTAACCTGTCACTTTGTCTGACCAGAGATATAAAAACTAATTTCCCATATGAGGAGTGAATAGTTATAAGAAAACTGAAACCAATAATACGGAAAATGTTAAAAATTATTTGATTCACAAAAAACTGTTAGCCAGATATACACCTTTTTGTAGTAAGAAGTTTTCTATATTTGACTGTTAACGGCTGCGCAAAAGTGATTTTGTTTTTAAATTTATTACCTCCTTTCTTAAGTCCGTATTGACGATGAATGAAATTGGAGAAATACTGCTGAAATGAGCTCACGGTACATAGAGCTTACAGTTACTAGACATTCGTCTTTCAGGATAAGCGAAAACCCCGTAAAAACCCTTGTCCAGATAACTCACCCTGACCAAGCTTCGAACTCGGTACCTCTTGAACGTGAGGCATACATGCTACCATCTGCACAAATGTCATTAAGTGACAATAGTAGTAGTATACTCAACACGATATATATCATGGAAATATGTTAAACATTTATTAATTAAATGAATATTCTTAATTTCTTCTCGGGTGGAGCGGAGAATTAAGGAGGCTTTAGTAATGTCCTCCGAGAGGAGCCTGCTTAATCGTGATGCTGAATTTCAGTGCAGCTCCTCTTGGAAACCACTCTTAAAATGGAAATCCATTGACTTAAGAGGCACAGATCAATACACCTTGATAATCAAGTAGTTACGATTTTTTGACCCAATTAATTTTCTATACTCACGCCATCTCCTTATTTGGCATTTAATTAACTGAAAACAGTCTTTTGTTCAGTAATGCGAATTTTGGTAGTGTTTTGTCTTTTTTATATTTGTGTTATATCCAGTGATTCATTTGTGGTATTTCAATAAATATCCTGATGATGGGAGAGATGAACACTCCCAAAACGTCGATTTCTAATTGTCTTTTCAGCTAGCTTGCTGCCCGAGAATAAACTGACCATATTCGTCGCCAGGAAAGCTTCAGGTCTTATTTTAAATGGATATTGTTGAAGAAAATTTTAAAAATAAATACTTTTTTATGTAAGGACTAGTTCATATTAGTGAATCTTTTGAAAGTCTTTGGAGTTTATCTGTAGTAGATGCTGATCTAAAACACAAGAATGTTGTGTCTTCATTTTTGAACTTCATTCAGACACGCCTCGGTAGCGTGGTGGTAGCATGTCTGCCTCACGTTCAAGAGGTCCCGAGTTCGAATCTCGTCAAGCTGGGTTACCTGGATAAGGATTTTTCCTGGGTTTTCCCTTATTCTGAAAGACGTTGTCGGGTAACTAAGCTCCATGGATCCCGGGCTCATTTGAGCATCATTTCACCCATTCCATTCATCATCCGATATGACTTAACGTTGGAGGACGTAAATTAAAAAACACACACAAACACAACCCACACTCGTCCACACCAATAAATGCAACGGCACACGAAATACTCAGAATGGTTCTTATGGATTCCGGAAATCTTAAGACCTCTATTTTCCAGTGGAATCTCGGTATAAAGGTTTTGGGTACTTAGGTACTGTAAGTCCGTAGCAGATAAATACAAACTGTCTAAAAAAATCCTTCAGTAACCAAATCTAGAGAAACTCAAACAGTAAAACTTCCAGCAAACTTGTCATTTAAATACCCCAACAAGATGATTGCGATTAAGGGGCCTGTGTAAATGTGTCAATACTTTTGGTCACCTATAATGATTTTTCTTGCTTTTTGGCAGAATGTTCTCTTATTTATGTTCAATACCATACCTGGCTGTGCTTATTGTTTTGAATTAAATAGCGAAAGATGAGTGCAATGTGGCACTACACCATGAGTTAGTTCGCCATCTATAACTAACATCAAATGTTAAAAAAAAAATAGAAGGAAGAAAAAAGCTGGCACTTAACTGATGATTCGCTTTTTTCCGTCCACCGTCCATTCGTCTAATTACTTTTTGTCCTTTGCTAGCTTTATTTTAATGAGAATGCTCTGTCATCTATATTTTATCTCTATGAAAACATACATTACTTTGATATATTATTTCCACTATTTTTCAGATATTTTTGCAAGACTATTTGAATAAAAAGTGCCATAAACAATATGTTGGCAGTTAAATGCAGATGTTCTTTACTAACTTTGTTGCAGAGTTCCCTTTCTCGTTCACGCTCTGGCACCGTTGTAAAGTTATCTCTCTCTAGCTTCTTGTTTTACCAACCCTTCTTTAATTCACAAAATTTTTGTTTCTAGCTTGTTCTTGTTCATCCACGCGGGTGACAGAAAAAAAGGTTCACTCACTGCTACCACTCATAGAACGAAAAAGTTTGCGTGCGTCTGTAAAGTGTTGCTCCTCTTTCGGAAATAAAAAAACGGCGTGGAATGAAACATATAGAAGAGAGGGGAATAAAAAGGCAAACTTCATAATGTTGGTATGCTTGCAGTGGTATAATACCGGGAGGTGTGGAAGGTTTGGTCCATGATAGCCAACTTGAATGCACACAATTTATAATCCGAGGTGGGTCCCCTGCCTTCTGCAACCCCGCTCTACCTAGGGAACCAGAGCTCATTTGCCTGTTTCAAAAGTTTTCCTCCCCACCCCTCAGTTAGCATTTCCGCTGTCTCCTCCACCCCTCGTCGCGTAATGAAGGAAAGTTTTGTGTTGCCAACCCCACCTCACTCCACTTCAACAGTTTTTGGGACTTTCGGATGATTAAGTCTTCTTCCATGAAGTCTAATTAACTCCAGAATCCGATGAAGGTTGGTGTATCTTCTGTTTCCGCTCCATCTTCTGTTGCAGGATGTATCTAAACAAAGAAGTAAACGCTTTTTCATTCAAAATGGCTTGTATTTTGTAGTCTACTTAGGTTAATGTAAGTTCATTTGGGCATTAGTGTCTGACATGTGAGGGAGTTGTTTAGGGGATGGACAGTCACATACGGCCTGGTGATTGATCACAGGACCTGGTTATGTTAAATGAGCCGTTGCAGCGTGAACTTTAATGTACAGAGGCATAATTATTTAGCATGCAATTAAATGCAATCATTAACAACACTTTTCTGTTAAAATGCGGAACTAAATAAAAAATAAACTAAATTACAATATACACATTTCTTACATTACAGAGCGCAGTTTTGGTTGAGGTTTGGAAATAATTTACTGAAGAATTCATAATATGTATATTGTCTATTTAATCCATGAATTTTTCAGCCTTTAATTATAAAGTAGGAGAACGTATATATCAGCCCATCTCCCAGAAAAGCTGCTAAATAAAAATGCGATTAGTGAAAACAGCCTTCTAGACACGAAAAGGCATTTCGAATCCCATTTACTTTAAGCCCAGTGCTGTACATTAGAAACTAATGCACTCTTCGAATACCCCGACACGCTAATGGATATTGTTAGCCTTATACTGAGGTCTAATTGAAAGGTGCCACCATTGAAACAGGAGCTCCTGTCAAACATTTTCCAGGTTTTCGAATGGCAAACCTTTATATTACGGTTCAATGAGCTTAAAGAGCTACTTCATTATTTAAGGATTTCATTTAACAGTTCTTCTGCAAGCTTTCTTGTTCCCTTATATCGCTAATTCGTTCTATACTGGTGCTCCAATACAGTCAAAATATCATTGCTATTGTTAGCTTTTAACTTTAAGCCATGTCTCTTGGGCTTTCTTTTTACACAGATCCGTCTTACAGGACCGCCTTTATTTTCAGTATGAATAACCGTTATGAAACACATGGCCTGTGATGAGAACTTTCTCGTAACTAATCGATCACTATCAATGAAATACAAGTAAACATGATGTGGTCAATACTGCAATGGTAGTTGATTTCATGCATGTGCTCGTGACATGCAAAATGCGATACCTAACCGGGTTTTTCACATTCCGGGATTGTATAAACTGAACTATACTTATGTAGCAAGCAACTCTATAACCACTTATTTCATCAAAATTTCCTTCAATGGTTTATTTTGCTGACAGCGTTTTTCTATAGGTGCTGTCTCATAAGCAGGGAGAGAGGTTATAGTAAGTAAACAGAGGAATGGTATTAACAGCGTCAGTTTGAGCGACTGTCATATTTATTCTGTTGACTGTATAACTATACATTGTATGATCATTTTTCGTATATCCAGAAGCATTTTAGTAATATAGCAACTGCAACTTGAGGCGGTCCGGCCCGTTGTGGGCCACGTCGAGCTCTTCCTTGTGCTCAACGCCTCACTATTAAGGATCGGTAGCGTGAGGAGGTTAAGCAAAGGGAGATTGTAATCAGTTCCAGGTGACATGTAACTCCCGCATGAGAACTCTCATATGTACTTCAGGAGTGGGTGCGTCCTGACTTGTGGGTTAATGATGACATCTCGGATCTGGTCGACAGAAGTTTATTGTAGTCCTTAGGCTCCTCCGCTCGCCACCGTAAAGTCGTCGTGGGTGTGGTTGCTGAGTTAAGCGTCACTGTCAATAGTGTGTGAAGCACGGAGGCAGTAGCACTGTAGTCTAATTGGATATACTTACCGTCATCCCAATACATTACTCCTTCTGATAACTCTCACTGGAGAGATTGTTATACATTGCGGTTGGTCTCCGTGCATTGTGCGGTAGTATAGTTCTTAGGCGGCGCCGAATACGCGTCAGGACCGAAGTGCTCTTACTAGCAAAACCTATTTTCCGCCATCCTTTGAATTACCCCCACTCTAGGTATTTATCGGAGTTTGCAAAATCACATGACCAAATATCAGTTTTCTATTGGCTTTTAAGCATCCCCACTTAAGATCAGTGTTGAGAATTTCCAGTTTTGGACCTAACATCAGAGACGCTTTCTCTAAAGGTCCGCGTGCAAAAATTTATGCTAAGGCATGCGTTCTGCGAGTTGGTTGAAATCTTAGTCTGTTGTCAGAAGCACGCATGGGATTTTGACAATGGGTAAGTTATATAATTTTATCTTTAATAACTAATACATTTATAGATCAACACGGGGAATTATTCATAAAGATGTAGGAATTAATATAAGTCCAATAAAAGTTCCTGGAAGGCGCCAAATTTTCCTTGAGCGCAAAACAGACAATAAAGTAGGGTTGTTTGTTTACAGGGGTTACAAAGGGAGTTTACTGACTTTCGTAGAGTGGCCTTGTCACCGAGGCGGTCTCCCGAGTATATGCCAGCATTATGTCATATGTCTGTTCTGGTATACATCATTTATTTATATTTATTCGTTTGTGTTAGTCTTTCTGATATCGGGTTATATGTCGTCTCAGTGTTTTTAGGTGACGGGGTGCTTTAAACTACGTATTTAGTCAGCTGCACTACAACTTCCTGAAGCTATTAAAACAAAAGAAAAAGTTATAGACACACTGAATTAAGTATCAGAGGTAACTGTTGGAGAAAAGGTGTCAGATAAACTCAAAAAGTGTGCTACAGAAGAATACTGGATAAGCGGATATCTGTAAACGGAGGGTTGCATTGCTTCATCAGGAAATATCAATCAACCCTGATATTGTATGTTTTTTTGTACGCTCCCGTTTCCTCCTGTGATGTGGAGCGTAGTTTTTCAAAACATAAAGCATGTTTGCTTGCAAACACAATGCAATTTACCTTCCAGGCATTTAGGAAATACATCATTTTACACTTCAATAACTGTCTGTACCTAAGATTTTTGTACATTAAAAACTGAATAGAAATGCATTTTATTACTTACATGCTACCAATGGCTAAACATTTTGTCTTTGCTACCCCTGAATGTTGTTGCTCCTACATTTGCCTGCAGTTCGCAGTGCTATCAAAGTTGCCGCGCTTCAACGGTCTCTGGTCGGTGCACCGTTAACTTGACGAATTTTCTACTAAAAACCCACTCTCTACTAATAACTAATGTCGTTTTTTAAGAAAAGCAATTATTTTAAGTTTAAGCAATTAACTGAAACAATTGAATAATTTTCGAGTGTTAGACCACCAGACTCTATGGTCTTGTTACCGTTCAGTGAGGTTTATTTTCCCACGATGGTAGCAGTCTCTGGTAAAGTGAAGAATTCGGTGATATGCACTTGCACTGCTTCAGTGTTGTCAACAATTCTTCCACGTAGAATACGGGCCATGTATCCAAAGAGATGATAATCTGATGGTGCGAGATTAGTGCTGTATGCTGGGTGTGGCAGTAGTTCGATTCTTCCCAATTCGTGTAGTTTTTTACATGGTCCATTCAGTATAGAGTGTAACATTTCCTTGTTGCAATAAAACTCACCGTCTCAAATTTTATGAATTGTTCCATCTTTTAAGAATAAAGATGCGCTTCAATCGTCCGTACATTTGGAACAAACTTCCAGTCCTTCACACCATCGGACACATATTACTTTGGGACCGGACTGGTAGGTTGGCGGTGATCAAGCCATTTTTCGGTAATATACACATATTTCTTCAATTCTCCTGACAAATTGCTAATACATGGGATTACGGATAAGCTGATGATAGATCTCCACTCTACGTTCAGCCAGAAGAGGTGTCAGTTTGAGGAACAGATCTACAATTTCTGTATGATTTTCCAAGTTATCTTATTGTGGTGATGTATGGTATCATTTTATGCACCAAGATCTTCTAAAAACTTACTGGTACTTCTTGAGATTTTCTCACAAATTTGGCGTGAATTTTCATTATTCGTACTTTAAGTTTTCCAGAACCTGGTAAATCTTTAGTATTTTCGTCTCAATGGTTGAAACTTTGGAACAATGGTTGTGCCAGGCGCTAATTAACGACTCCTTCTCCATCCACTTCACATATTCTTCGAGCTGCGATAGAGGCTTCATAATCTTGTTTTTAGTAGCGTCTTAGAAGGACTCTAAGTTCAGACTATGTTATCTCCATTTTGTGATGGTTTATTAACAAATTAATACTCATACATGTTCGCAATGTACGTAACTAGCTATGGCATACTTTTTTTAATTTCCGTCCTCCAACGTTAAGTCATATCGGACGATGAATGGACTGGATGAAATGGTGCTCAAATGAGACCAGGGTCCATGGAACTTAGAGTTACCCGAAATTCGTCTTACAGAATAAGAGAAAACCCCGGAAATATCTAATCCAGGTAACTTACCCTGACCGAGCTTCGAACTCGGGACCTCTTGAACGTGAGGCAGACATTCTACCACCACGCTAGGGAGGCCGGCTATATGGTATACTGTAAATAGCATTGTCAAGCAAAAGATATCCAATAAATTTTACAAAACACCAAAACAAAAGACCCGACATTACATATGAGATAACCTAGTAATTGCACATCAATCACCAAAACAATTGATTCCTTACTTAGTTGTACATATTGGAGAAGACACCGTGAAGTTTAATCAAGTATCAAAATATGGTTTTAGGAATATCGTTTTCAGTAATTCTTTAAACTGTGGGTTGTTTTATATATATCATTGAAGTTATCATAAAAGGTTAATGCTTTGTTTGCTCCATACTAAGAATCAAAATAAAAAATACTTGTCTTCTTCTTCCTTCTCGGGTTAGGCTTAAGCCTGTTCCGGTCTCACATTTCCTGAAGCCATCTCTTTAGGGGGCGTCCTATTGATCTTCGTCCTCCTGGTTTGTAATTGAAAGCTTGTTTTGGTATTCTTTCTGTTGGCATGTGATTAAGGTGTTCGACCCATTTGTTTCTATATCTTTGGATTTCCTCTAATAACGGTTGTACTTCTAATTCTTTTCTAATAATTCCATTCCTAATATGATCTTCTCTTGTAAATCCTTTGATTGATCGTAAGAATCTCATTTCAGTAGCTTGTATTTTACTCTTCTCCTTTTCCCTTATTATCCATGCCTCACTTCCATAGTTTAGTATTGGGATTGCCATCACTTTGTGGAATCTTATTTGACTTTCTTTCCTTACTTTATTCCTGAGGGTTCTCTTAATTGTTCCGCAAACTGCTTGGAATTTTTGTATTTTACTCCTTATATCCTGATTTTCCGATTCATAGGTTATATCACAGCCAAGGTATTGAAAGTGCGATACTTGTTCTATTATAGTTTCCTCTACTACAATTTTGGTCCTTATTGGGTATTTTCTCTGTAATGCCATTACTTTTGTTTTTGTCTTTGAGATTGTCATATATTTTTTATAAATTTTGTTTAATTAATATATTCCTTTCTGTAGTCTATCTTCCTTGTCAAAGGTCAAATCTATATCATCTGCAAATAGAAGAGCGTTTTTTGCTCTTCCTTGTCCTAACCTAATCCCCTCATGCACTACCTTTTACATTCTGTTATAATTTCATATAATACTTGTGTTCTGAAAATCTGCAGTAGAATAGGTGTTGCGACAGGTATAAGCAACTTGAGCAAAGTAATGATTGAAACTGATGACGTGAAGTAGCCATTACTGGATTATAAAAGTGGAATGAATGAAACGAAATCTGTTACTTCTATATGTTTTATATATACTTCAGACGGAAATTAAAAAGGGATTTAATAGCAAAATAAGAATCACGTAGCCTTTTGCTTGCTACTAGAGGACCTGAAGGTCTTCAAACTGGTTTTTATTTTAAAAGGTAGATGTTTTAATGGAAATGATATCAAAATACTTTAACACATAATTTCCCTTAAGTCATATTTAAAATAGAAATGATTGATGTTCCTGCATTGTATACCTTGCTCACTGTTTTCCTTTCTATACTGGACTTTATTAAATATACACTTTCAATATTTAATATCATAAAAACTGTAGCTAAGAATGGCTCAATTTTACGCAGAAAATGAGTATATCGAAGCATTCCGTTTTAGGAAGCTGTTGCCTCCAAAGTTTGAAGATGTTGGTCTTATTATTCATTTTATTGGTATTGACCTTTGTTGTTCTCGGGCTGAATAGTTCGTTATATAATGATATAAAGTAATAATCAAATACATGTACTTTTAATCTGGTAAGCTATTTAAGAAGAAGTTATTTTGAATGATTTTAAAGTTAAAGTGCAGATTATGTAGAGAGTATACGATTTTTATTTAGGGGAAATTCATTTAGTTATTATTTGTTACAGTTAAATTATTATAATGCTGCATTTATAATGTATTAAAATACTTTATTTTTATTTTATCTAGAACAAAAATATCAGTTTTACGTAAATTTTCAGAATTAAATGGTATATTGTGCGAGAGTTTGATATCTGAAAAAGGATTTAAATTATTTGCTGGGGCACTATCTAATGGTCCCCGCTGTGGATCTAGCTGGTAAATACCACATGATTGAGTACTCATTTGCTAAGCCATTCTAGCAAGCGTTGGGTTGCAGCCAATAACAAGCCATTAATCAATTACCTGCTGAATTACAGTTGCTAGTGCTCTTAGCGACCCGTGGTGCTTTAAGCCCGAGATATACAACTGTGACGGTTGTTATAGCTACATGCATATTCCAAGGATTTAACAACCCGATCTCGAAATACTTTATAATCCATTCTCCTCTCTGGTAAATAGCTTTCATTTAACTCCTTTTGGAAAATGTTCAAGTTAGTTTGGGCCTCCGGTTATTTTGGAATATATCTATACATTACAAAGATAAACTGTTTTATAAAATAATTTATTTTTATAATAAATAGGCTGAGTATTTCTTCATGTATGTTCGCAGGTTACTTAGCTTCAAATTATTTAAATATAATTTGCATCATGTACGATACACCGACATACTTTCAGAACAGTTTGAGATATTTTAAGAGTAATTCCTTATTAATTAATAAACTTCGACTTCCTAAACGCTCGTATCTAACATTTGCTAAACAGAATGAACCAGATGATGATACCGCCCCTGTTAGGGATAACATTGTCATAACAATCCCGATATATATTATCGAAAACTCGAGAACCCAAACAGCGAGGTGAATGAACACCTTCTTCACAAGTACTTCCTTTGAGCTTCCTGCCGACAAAGGTGGCATTTCTCAGGCTAGACCCTCGTCCCCAGCCAGGTCTTGACCGGTACATGCTACGTGATGATAGAATGGACACCGGGATTTAAGTTACACATTTTTAGGCGTGTTTATGAATTAATTAGCTTGACGGTGGGAAAGTGAAAATCGCATAGAATACACGTTTCAGACACGAGAAATTGCTTATAGTAGGGATGACACACAACCTATCAGAAACAAGTAACCGGTCACATGATCTCGAAAGTGTCCAAAGTTTGGCGAAAGGAAGGGAAATTTGGGCAAGGACGACGTTTGATCGTCGCTAGGAAAATCACTCTGTTTCGGCGAGTGAAGGGGGCGACAAGTAAAGAAAATTCACCAAAGTCCGTGTGCGCGAATACTCTGTTTCGGTGAGTGAAGGGGTCCACAAGTACTGAAAATACATCAAAGTCCGTGTTCGCGAATGCACGAAGTAATGCCCTCGAATTTCACAAACCAGGCGTACACAGATACATACATAACATCAAGATAACGGTGACGAGTGGAGAGGACTACTTATATAAATAAACTTGATATTCAACGGTCGTGGTGTCTTCTAAATTATAATACCCATACCCTGTCCGGACGCACCCACCCCCTGAAACCCAAAAGAGATAATTCATGCAGATCTACCCTGAGAAAATCCCCGACCTGTTGGAAACCTCCCATTCGCAATCCTCACCCATTACTTATCTTCTCATATGAGGTGTTGAGTACCGGGAGGGCTCAACGAGGTACCTAACGGGCAAGGACCGCCTCAATGAACATAATCCAAGGGCATTTATTAATACAAAAGTTATATAAAATCCTCAAACATTTAATATAATTAAAATTCGTAAGCTTTCACGGGCGGTGTCAGTATAATATAAAGTATTAACCAGGCTTGTGGGTCATGGTCTACTGGACTTATTCTTCCTCTTCCCAGACGTTTCGTCTGCGGCTGCGGCAGACATCTTCAGTGGCAGTGCGATCGAAGTGTCCTGGCGGAAGTCGCAACAGCAACTGTGATTTAATATAATTAATCCTCCTAGTAATTTGAGGCAGGAGACTTATGGACTGTTAGGTGAAATATGAATGTTATGACCATAAGTTTCTAAATTTCCAGTACGCCACTGCTAATGATAACAGCACTTCAGCACACAAGACACGAAAATGAAGTCTTGTCGGAGACCTGCCTGTGACGCAGTGGTTATGACGTTAGCTGTCAAGTGAAAGTTATACAGTTTGAGTCTCCTTCACCTATTTTGTTGTTTTGCTTTGTTGGGTTGTTTGCTCGTTTGGTTGCTTGTTTAATATTCTCTCTAAGCATTTAATTCTTGGAAATTAATTGTTATTTCACACTGGCCGTGCGTAGGACGCACTCTGAAAGCCAGACTGAAAAATTCAATGCCATAGTCGGGATTTGAACCAGGATCTTATGGTTAGCTCTAAATCTTTGAGCTGCTATGGCCAACGTGCCAACATGACATTAAATTCTCCAAATGACTCGTGTTTTTCCGGTAAACCACTAGGAGTTCTCATAAACATATGAGACCACTACCTTAATGGCGACTTACTATGCTGTAAGTACTTTAAGGCCCGAGCTTTATAGTTAACCACTATTAGGTCAATTAATGGAAATTAATTGTTCTTTCACACTAGCCGTGTGTAGGACTCACAATGAAAGCCAGACTGAAAAATTTAATGTCATAGCCGGGGTTTCAACCAGGATCTTATGGTTAGCTCTAAATCTTTGAGCTACTATAACCAACGTGCCAACATGACATTAAATTCTCCAACTGACTCGTGTTTTAATTCCTGTATGAATATATGTATTTTACGTTTGATTTTCAACTTGTTTTGCAATTAGTTACAATTATTCTTTCTTACAAAGGTTGGGTCCTGTTTAATACGATACTTTCACATGATGAACGTGTAAATTGGAGGCGCTTTTAGGGCGAGTGAAAATTTGTAAAATAAAAGGGAAATAAAACCTTTTACGTCAAGTTTATAGGAACTGCAGCCTACAATTTCAAAGCAGACTGGCAGTGGCGAACGAACGTCATCGTACTCTGTCCAAAATTCCTTGTGTGTGTCAAACCACTTCACATGCTGCTATTATTCGGGCAATTAATTACGAATCATGCCATTTCTTTCTATTAGAATTTTCATTGAAAAGACGAAAACAAAATTCGCTACAAGAGCGTAACTGAACCAATATCCTTTGGAACACCAGTTTTTGGCGCTACGATTTGGACCAGCATATCAGCTACAGAAATGAACATAGAATAGTCTGAGCAAGGAGGCAGTTAATACTATTCAGTGTCGCACTGTCAGGTGATCAGCTGGATATTTGAGTGATTTTGGAAGCATTAAATCTTGAACGTCAAGGACGAGCTAAAAATAGATATTTCTGTACTCGGGAAGAAGTTTTCTAGACATTCTGGTCCAATAATTTCACTCACGTTGTATAAATACCAGCTTATTAGCATCTGATGCCAATTAGGTTTAACCGTTAAGTTTAGCCGCAGAACATGCCTTGCCTATTCCAATTGTTCATATTAGTGACGTCATAGTCACTGAAATTATTTCGGTGTAGTTCATAATTGTTTACAAGTGTATCGTTTATCATATACTTTCATGTTCGCCTGTATTTCATCCCTCATTAAAAGTGTAATTCTGAAGAAAGAAAGTGGAATATTAATCACTTTATATAATTAATGATTCTACCTTTCTTTTTACGATTTCAAAATATTTGCTTCTCTAGTTATATTATAAATAGACAGATTTGCTAGTACACTATTTAAAAAAAACACTCATTTTGATAATTCTCTTAAATAGTAAAGCATAATCTTTTGCCGATGGAAATGGAATTATAAAGCACCTCCTAATTTAGTTTCATAAATCACTAAAGGTTAACATAAATCTCGTATCCTTGAAGTTGTAAAAGAATATGCCTATCTGAAAGGTCAGGATTATTAGTTGAGAATGTCAACTTTTCATGTATCTAAACAGAAAATGAGCAGCTTCTACACTCATCAGAGCATACATAGGTTATATTGTACTACAAAAAAGATACATAGATGTGCATGATGCAGAACTTAAAAAACAGATGGCAGCTGAAAAAAGGGACAATCTCTTTCGTATATCCTTGTTTTTATTTGCAATTTATCAAATATTTATACAGTGAAACACAGCCAGAACTTTTAAACACCACTCTGTTCCTGTAATAGTATGCATTGAATATATCGTATATATAACCCTATATGTAGTAAAGCACGTTTAAGAATTGTTAATATACCTTCTTTGTACTTGTAATCAAGTTTAACATCACGATATGCTAAATAATTGTATTAAGAGATAACGCTCAACATAATGTCACCCGAACATCGGAATTCCCGATAGAACCGGCCGTCAGCAGGGCCAGACGGGAAGCATTTAGGCCACGCCTACCCATTTATCTTGTGTCACTGAGGGGATAATTAGAAGAGCGGCACGAGCCCTGTACCGTCTCTTTCCCCTCCCCTGATGTCTGGAAACTTCGGGATGATTCACTGAACCGCGAGATTTTCAGAAACAGCGATCTTCCTATAAAAAGGGGCTGCAGTTGGCGAGTCAGTTCAGTTCTTGGCGGGCAGCTGTGAGGAGCGCCGTGCTAGTGAACGGACTGGAAGACTGTGTACGTGTATCAAAGGAGTTGTACGTAACTGTGAGTGTACACTGGACCTGTGACAGACGAACTGGCAAATTGTAATTGTGTGCGCTACGTAATTCCATGTAATCGACAAGTGTTCCCACTGTAATTGGGTGATAATAGAGAACATTTTGAGTTTGTGCAACTGGACATTTAATTTCACGAACCCACAAAGTCACAATAATAACTCATTTATTTTGTGTAAACTTTAATTAGCTAATGAGAAAATATATTTTTGTCTCCTGGTGCTAAATTATGTCTTTGCAAAATCAATTTTTGTTAGCATAGCGGTGCGGAATCTTACTTCGTTTTACATGCTATGGTTTTTCCATAACGGGAATTTTATGTAGATTTCATGCTATTAAATAAATATGGGATCAAAAATAAATGAAGTTTAAAGTTTAAGTTATCAACTTATCTAAAAATTGCTCAACCATTCCAACCAAGGATAGCTTCACCACCAAAGGGTACTTACAGACTATGAAGTAATTTCAAATCTGAAAGGTTTCTGGAGATGCTTAAAAAAGTTAGAAGTTCCATTTATGTTTCACATCCTTTTGTGCGAATATTGGGTGATATTTCATCCCTTATTTGGAATAGCCTGAATTGTGTTAGGTGTGACGATGAAGATTCACCATTTGGATCAACTATGTACGATGGTATTATAAAATAAGTGAAATTAATTCATCTCTAAAGCTAGCTATCCAGTTTAAACTATTTAACTACTGTATTTGCTAACGACGCTGTCAATTGGTGGTACCAAATTAGCTTCACCGATGTGCTGGAATTTCGTCCAACAGGAATACTTTTAAGTGCCAGTAAATATAGTTTAATGGGGCTGTAGATTTTAAGCACACTTAAGATCATGATTTTTGTTCAATAGGTCAACGCTTAACCGACGTAAGCTATCCAGATAGAAACCGTACAAGGGGAGGGGAGTAAGCCAGACATTGGAGAGGTCAAGCGAAAACAAGAAATATATTGCAGACCTGCTTGAACAAGATGAAGAGAAACGGAAATTTCCCTCTCATCAACTTTGTAATACCTTAAGGAAACTTTAATAAAATAAAAGCAACAACGATTCCCAAAATATTGATAATTATTATGAATTATTTTTTAATTATTGTTATATAATAGTAGTAACAGCAATAGCAACCCATGGTGTAACACATCTCCATATACCTGCCGGCCTCACGGCCACATGCGCAAAGCAGAGGTGGGCGATGTGGTCACTACACCCTCAGCCGTAAGGTTCACTACGTATCGTACTTCTCAAATTTCTCACAATGTTGGGCACCGGTCCGGCCCGGTGGGACTTAAAATCCATACCCCTCCAAGGGTGGGATCGAAGACGATCGCATTCCGTGGCAGAGAACCAAAGCATAACGCCCTAGCCCGTTACGCCATGGCTAAGTAATGATGAAGGAGATTGTGGTGACAGTGATAACTTGTAACTTATTAAAAACATCTCTGCAGTTAGGAGTGCATTTTAATGCACTTAATACATGTAATTACTGCATTGACCAAAATAACTGTGCTAAAATCTATAGTACGAGGGCCGTTCAATAAAGCATGATCATAAGTTTTTTAAGGTCATATTTTTTCGCACTAAAATTCAATCTTATTATATTCTGTGAATCAAATGCGCCGTAGTAGTTTCATTGTTGGTACTCCTGGTTTCCGCCTGTGAGAACCAGGTAAGTTCAGACATGTTCAGTATCACCTAACGCTGCAATGGAGGTAACATTCAGTTAAAGTTGATGTTAGAGGAAGACGCGGAGTTTCTTTCAAACGTAATCACTGCTGATGAAATTTGGCTACATCATCTTGATCCTTAGAGCAAACAGCAAAGCTCAGTGTGGAAATCTCCTTCATCTCCAACCCCCAAAAAGCAAAAGTGGTTGCTTCTGTTGGGAAAGTCATCTCATTCTTTGATATTCATGGAATGGTTTATTAGCATATTGTAATTCCACACATATCACTAACTGGGCAATACTACAGGGATGTTCTGAAAACATTCCAAGTCCATATCAGGTGCAAAACACCATATTTTCGTGAAGCACCACAATGATACGCGGCCGCATATTGCCAATGTTGTTGCTGAATATCTTGCAAAAATCAAACGTGAAATATATTCCTCACCCTCCTTATAGTCCGGATTTAGCCACACGTGACTTTTTTCTATTCCCTAACTTGAAGAAACGCCTTCGAGGGAGGCATTATCCCTCATCAGAAGACTGGCAGAAACGCTGAGACGTGTGCATCGCATTCAGGGGAGAGAAGCATCAAAATCAAATTATCAGCACGACGACATGTCTATGTCAGTTGTATACGGACTCTAAGTTGCCTCTCAAGGGACTAATTTAAATCAGGTTCTGATGTGACAATGGCTTTTATTGTCAAACCATTTTAGGGTGAGTATATAAATTAATTAGCTGATTGATATTTGTTTAGGGTAGTTATGTTATGTATTTATTCCTAAGGGTCGGCTGTAGCTTCATTTTGAAACTGTGAATCTGATTCGTACAAAGTATTCCGTCCTAATCTCTTCGTTTATTTTGAGACCGTACTTTCCTTTTCGTCATTCTGTAGTTAGAAATCAGAATTCCTATCAGCGCCCAATTCTAGGAATTCTTATCCCCAACCATTCCTAAGGAAAACCTGTTGGTCTGTCATCCCCATTCATACTGTTTATTCGGAAACTTCAAAATTCCTTTCTGCTTTTCATAACACTTTACACACATCTATATGATAATTATACAAATTATTATTCATCAGCTTTTGTTTTCCTTTTCACCAATATTTTTCAGGGTATCTAATGCGTGACCTTCGAATAACTGTTACTCTGTTTATACTTTTCCTTGCCATTCCTGGTAACACCACACGAACCCTGCTCATGACATTTAAGCTGTTGATTGACTAACACTATATCAGTGATGGATGACCTCCCACACTTCAGTCTAAAAGGCTAATTGTGCAATTCCATTGGGTTGTTTGCTTTCATCGTGTCCTAAAGTTTGCTCCCTGAAGGATTTGGAGTACATAGATTCGAATGTCTGAGATATTTACCAGTTTAGACAACTTGCTAGGAACGGGTAGTCAAAGAGAATATGCAAGACAGTTTTCTACATATGGGCTTACTCTACTTCCGGAGGCTGTTTCGTGAAAAAGGTTCAGAAGCTACTGAAACTATGTTCCTTATTTATGGATGGGAATTCAGTCGAGGTGAGTACTCATCACGATAACTTTTTCAAAACCTCTTGGAGCACAGCTCAGAGTAATAAATATATCTATCTGTAAAACTATTCAATATCTTCCAGAATCAATACAATAGTTTTCCTTGAGATAGGTCGCTTTATTTACACTTGATAGTGACCGCATACGAGATTTGCCTGGGAGCTATAGAAGTTATTTGCATTCTTTATCAGGACGATTACCTTCGTCTATTCTCTTTGAGAGCCGAGAATTGCCTAAATGAAATGAGTAATCGCTACTGCTTGTTCATTAGATAGATGCGTATTGGACTCTGGAATATACAGCAATTTTATAGTAGTGTGTCTATTTCTTTATGTAAATGATTTTTGCAATTATTAATTTGCAACACAAACTATATATTTCCAAAGTTTGTTCCTATAAAATAAATTCCCAGTACGGACGTAATAATCATAAGAAGTACGTTTATTGGCTTCTATATTTCAAAACATTTTAAGAGTAAAATCAGCTTAAAGGTAAACTGGGAAGAAATATCAGTGGGTACTTCAATGCAAGTATAGGGGTTAATATGTGCATTACTATATTCCTATGATAAATGTGTGAATACATATGTGAAACATTTGCACATTTTCCGTTTAAGCCATTTGGATACTATTTCCTCAAGGGCTATCAATAATGTATAAGAGCTTACGCTGTCAAGCGTAACTGGAGTTTGTAAATCACTAGATAATCCGCGGTCAGGTGCTTGTAGTTATTTGTTTTACTATTTGCATTATTATTGACCACGTACTGGGGAAATATGCTAGGATTCAGAATACGCCCAATTTTAATTTATACCAATCTGCGCCTTTCAAGATTAACAAAAAATTCCAGTACTGTAATTTAATAAGTATATCAGAGTATATCTTGTCGCCCTCTGTGATCTAGGAGTAACATGCCATACTATTGTTTCACAAGCTCGCGGGTTCATACTCGGCTAAGTTTAAGGATTTCTTCTGGTGTAAAATTCCTAAGCATAGCTCGCTTAGTAAGGGAAGCAAAGCCGGTGGAATTCGTATTACACATTTACATCAGGTAAAAGAAGTTTAAGAGTCATAAAGAGCAAAATTAAGCGGACTTTCACGACTCATAGATGATGGGGCGCTGAGAACTTTCGAGGGCCCATAAATAAAAGCTCAATTAATTACATAGCATACATCTACCAAAAGAGAGTCACCTCATTTCATACAAAATCCTACCAAACACTATGGTTGAACATACATTTCACATAAATTGGCTGAACTAACAAACAATTGTGGATTTAGGAAATTATACGACACTTATATGTAAAGGAGAAGTAATTCACCTACATCACTCAAATACTTTGATCAGCTTTGCGCTTTAAAAGTATAAAAAGGAGAAATATAGACACAAGCTGAATTCAATGATATATGTAGATTCTTTGGAATTCACTAAACTGAGACACCACTCCTGTTCCTGTATTGGTACAGTTTACGTATACTGAATAGCACCCTGACGTATATAAATAAAAACAGTCATACATACATGTACATAATATGGAACTCAAATGGCATTAGTTTACGTTTACCGAATATCCCATGCAATTCATTAAACCGGGACATTTTTGTAATTTACGTCCTCCAACATTGTCAAATCGGACGATGAATGAAGTGGGCGAAGTGATGCTCAAATGAGTCCGGGGTCGATGGAGCTTAGAGTTACATGACATTCCTCCATCAGGATAAGGGAAAACCGCGGAAAAATCCTTACGCAGGTAAATCACCCTAACCGAGATTCGAACTCGGGACCTCTTGGACGTGAGTAGCCTGTACTGCCAGCCTCGGTAGCGTAGATCGTAGCGTGTCTGCCTCACGTTCAAGTGGTCCCCAGTTCGAATCTCGGTCAGGGTCAGCTACCTGGATAAGGATTTGTCCGGGGTTTTCCCTTATCCTGATGGAGGAATGTCTGGTAGCTCTAAGCTCCTTGGACCCTGGACACATTTGAGCATTATTTCACCCATGTTATTCACCATCCGATATGACAACGTTGGAGGATGTAGAACTAAAAGAAAAAAAAAAAAGAATTAATAACCGGGCCATAAGTAGCATATGTGCATAGTTTCGTTACACGGTACTAAAATTTAAAAAAAAAGCGTGAAGATTGTGGAAATAAAATCAACATAGTAGACGAATTTAAGAACAGCATAAGAACGGAATCTTGAACATTACGCAAAAATGCTTATGTACGTAAATAAGAGTTTTATTATAAGATGGTAGGAGTGACATAATTCAGATGGACACTATCTTCAAAAACTATCAGGACACTATCAGGAATGAATAAATAACGAGACGCCCACTCATCACGTCAAACACACTGTTGGATTTTTCAGATGCAAATGTGCACTGGAGTTTCGATTATTATTGTACATAGGCATATTGTGTACCATAAAATACAAAACAAAGCCATATAACCAATGAAGAATTAATCAAGGAATTAGATATATTATATATACTTTGGTTAACAAAAAAAGATACAGATAAATGGTGAAAATTGGAGAAGCCCTTTGCCTGTAAAGGATAACTCTCACATTATACAGATATTAACCCTCAGGTATTAGAACAATAGGAAGACCAAGAACAGGATTTGAATAAATATGATCCGGAACAGGAGAATTCTTCTGTTGAAGAGAACCATGAAGAGTGGATGACCAACATGATCATAATAAGTTGAATAATAGTGCACGCAGAGTTGTAGCTTAACTTCCTATTTCAATGTTGCAAAACCCCGATGTAGAGTCTAACACAAGAAACTCCATTTTGCTATTGAGATTTAATTACACAGAGGCTTAGTTTTTGCTTGCCGACAACTTATCTCCTCCCAGAGCTTCAATTTCGAGCAGGAAATAAATCAGACTTAGGTGTAGGAAGGCAGTAATTTTAATTTGTGGACGAGCAAACTTGGGCAAAACACATATTCTATATGTGAGTAATATCTTGGTGCTGTGTTAAATTGGTATACCATATATTGCGACCTAACAGATTTCAATTGTCATCTACGTTTTTACTGTCACTTAATGATCCCTTCCAGTTGTAAGTTTTGCTATAAGCTTTCTTAATTTTAGTAGTAGTAGTAATTTATTTCCTTTTACATCAGTAAATGGAAATACAAAATCAATATTACTATTATAAAATCCATACTGAAATATGCCATATATTCCTAAATCGTGAAAATCCTATCATGTTATCATGTTGCTCACCATTGAATAGTAATTCGGTCCCCATACACCTAACCCTAGGTTTTTGTGTATTGGAGGCCCTCTACTCCTTTTTACACTTTCTGCCATTTTACCTATCTCACTCTACATTTTTCTCTTAATTGTTCTTAGCAATCTCTCTTTAACTTTCCCTAAATAATTCCCTATATTTCTCCTGTTCTTTTCTCCTTTTACTGACAAAATATTTCTAATTACTACTTCAACCCCCAAATTGTCCCATTTACGTAGCCAAGCCTGCTCTCTCCATATCTTTGTTTGACTACAATTTAATATACAATGGAAATCTGCATTCTCTTCTCCACACTATGGACATTTATCTAACTCCCTCTCTTGACCTATACCTTTCAAATTTCTCACTCCTGTTCTCGCCCAAGCAAAACCTTCTCGCCCTAACTTACTACATATATCTATATATCCTTCCCTCCCCCACGTTGTTTTTACTTCTCTATATAATCTCAGTGAGCTTTTGTTACTTTTATTGGCGAAAATGTCTTGTCTGTCAATATCTTCTAATCTTAGCTTAACCTCTTTCCAGAAGCCTCTATACCCATACTCTGCATTTATCAAAGAATGACCCATACCTATCTGCTTCAACAATTCATACATTTTATGTGCCCAAGACCCACCCCAGTTACTTCTCTTTTGAATATGAAAACATTCTTTAATTATATTGCTATCTTCCAAATTAGAGATTCTGTATAAATATTTCGTTGCCCTTGACAAGATTTTAATTTTAGTAGAATGCCTGCCTAGTTCTAATTGTGCTGCCCCATTAGGTGATGCTATTGGTAATCCCAATATGTATTTACAAAAGGATCTATGCACTCTATCAGTTTCTCTCCAAGCCTCATCTACTCCCCAAACCTCTGATCCATGTATCATTCTACTTTCTACTACTGCCGTATAAATCCTCTGCAACCATTTGACATTTATATCTGGCAGTTTCCTGTAGCATGATCTTATCACTCTCATAGCCATTTTACCTTTTGCCACAGACATCTTTCTTTGTTCTTTCCAGCTGCCATCTGAACTCAACCTTGTACCCAAATAATCAAATCTCCTTACTACCTCTATTTCTCTTCTATTGACCTCCCATTTCTCATCCTTACGCAGCCTGTATCCTTTTTTGAAGACTATAATCTTTGTTTTGTTTTCATTCACTTTCAAACCCCATTTATTGCTGTAAGAATTGGCTGCCCCGATTGCTCTTCTGAGCCCTCCATTTGATATGGACCCAACTACTAGGTCATGTGCAAACAGTAGCCCTGGTTTCTTAGTTTACATTGGCACATCACCAGTATAACTCATTTTCTTATTCCACCACTTCTTCCGCGACGAAACAGCATAATGAAATACCAAAATATAGCCTCTTCTTCGGTCAACTTCACCGGATAGGAGAGTCGAACACAATATTCTCTAACCTCCTGCAGTGGCAACATCCACTACACGTCACAACATCTTCAGAAACTCGTTCGGAGAATAGCATGAGATATGTACTGACCACCTCACTAATGCTTTTACGATATATACCTACTCACCAGCTTTCCTCTCTGGTTACTCCAGAACACAGACGATCGCTTATTAGCAGTCAGTATTGGGATATTCTGGACGCACGTAATAGAGCCAGGAAGAAATTATATTTCCATAGCGCTTCTAATATTTACACTGGACGAGAAGTCTCCCGGATCTACTTATCTCAATTTACTCTCCAAATACCAGGAACCAACATCCTGATAACCGTCGGTCACTGCCAAAGAGTCAATATGTAATACAAAATGATTCAAAATATCCAAGCGTATTTTTTAAAAGTCGGATGTGTTACATACACACGATTTCTCTACTAATTCTCTACATGGTATTACTCTTTCATCTACTTAACCTTAATCAAGAGGAGCAGGATCAACTTGATTATATTACATATTTCGTTCCAGGCTTAAGGAAATTAGGAGAATGGAACCGAATTCAGCGATGCTCAACTTACACTGGGCAACAATGAAAATGTTTCGGGCTTAAAAATAGTGAATTTACATGTATTTCCATCTGTTGAATTAAAAAATCACCATAAAAATGATAGATTAGCTCTTGTTTTGAAGATAAAGTAACATTTAATTTTTTAGAGTGAAGATTTTAATTTTGGGGTATTTTTTTGGAAGTTGGCACACTTGTGAAATAACAAAACACAATCAGAGAGAAATGTTTTAAATTAAGTGATCCAAAAGTTAAGAAAGATGGTAGATATTCGAATTACATAAGCCACTACATAAGGCATCGTGCTGTTTGACCTACAGCCTGATTTTTAAAAGAAGATACTTGAAGGTCATCTGTTTCTCCACATTTGGTGCTACAGTGTTGCTCATCGGCAGATAGGACGTAATGCAGATCGCCTTTCTTCATCCTCTAAACACGTGAAACATTAAAAACAAGGGTTCGAGTTAACTCACCTCAACAAAATATGCACAGTTAATCTGTATTAGCCTACTTTAAAAACAGAAATAAATTGTTCACAAAATCACTCATTTCTAGGGTTTTCACATGTGTGAGTTCTTTTAAATAATTGTTGTACAGCGTAAATAATATTCCATACTTACCATTATTGTTGCTATGCATCATAAGTTGACATCCCCGCACAGTGTGGTAAATATTTCTCCATAGAAACACATATAGGCGATGCATGTTTTACAATCTAACATTTATTTTCAATTATATTTATTTGTCAGCTAATATCTTAACTACTGAAATTCAGAGTGATACAAATACACATAGTGCAAAAGATGATGTGCAATACAGATAACGGAATCTCGAGAATTGAAAGAACTCGTTGCAATCGGCTCGTTTCTTCAAAACTTCCTCGTTCCGTATACATTAGTATCGCAATATACTATTACTAACGAGTTTGTTAATTGGCATGTTCATATCAACGGCGCCAATGTGCCGGAATTTTGACCCACAGGAATTCTTTTACGTGCAAGCATATATACTGATATGTGCTTTTGGATAAAATAAATAAGCTGTTCATTGATAAGGAGCAAATTTTTGTCTTCCTGTTGGAAGAACTCTCTTAGAGAACAGACACATTCTCTAACTTGGCTGTGCAATATAACACCCCAACCGTAAGCTGATCTTTGCCGTGGGTCATGATTCCTCGGTCCACCTCTAATTCTACCGCCACTACGTCTTGCTTCCATAAAAACGCATTTTAATTGTGTTTTAACAAAGTAGGCCAACAATACACAGCGCGACTGAATACTCAAGCAAACTCTGTTTCCTGTATACAACTAGCGATAACTGTGCAGCGGAGTATGATTCACCAGTGTATCCAATCTGGCAACCTTTGTTTACGTTTCCATAGCAACGATCTTTCCTTCTTACCCTCCGCATCCCTTGCTTGATGACCTTCAGGTATCTTCTTTTAAAAATCAGACTAATGATCTGAACGTGCAACACGCAATTTTACGCACCCATTGCAGATTTCTGACCCTCTTTTGGAGCTGCTGACCCATTTTAAATTAGAAATGCACATGATTTATTGAGACAATCATTATTTTATTTCAAACTTCTGTTGAATTTTTTGTCATTAAGGCATGCAATTGTATAACCCAAATGTGGAGAACACTGGTTAACGGAATTCACCAAGAACTGACCTATTGTTACCCTCTGATTACCTCTGGTGACATTGTTCTTGAGAAATTTCCAGCAAGTTCTCCTAAAATGTACTGTTTACCCACCACAAGAACGCAAGAGAGCCCAGAATAGGGAGCGGAGCTTGAACTGTTTACTACGAAATGAGTATATGAAAGTTCATATGAGTCGCCCATGCTGTCAGATCTAATGCTTTTTTCAGTAACTTCAGTGATAGATATTATGCATGGGTGACAACACTGTATTTTAGATGCAAAGGCATCCGGGCAGCAAAGGTGATTGTTTCACATTTCTCTTTCTTCCCTTCTTGTGTTGGGTACACAGTGTGCATGGCTGTATCTCGTGTTAATATTAATATGTCCAGGATACCAACTGGTGAGTTTAAGAAAAATAAATATTTGTGTTTTAGGTTATAGATACTTGCCACAGTATTTTGCTTTGTTCTCTTCACCTTTTAATTGTTATATTTATAACATAATTTGTCATTACATACAGTAGGACATAATAGATAGGATGTTATTTAATCATGTTGGTTCAAAATAACATGATACACTGAAAGACTTGAAGCAAGTAATTTCAAATGTAAGATGAGTAGTATTTTGGTGTAGTATTAAGTTAATCACTTTGGATTCCATTAAATTGCTTCTCCTATGACAACGGTGCGTAGTATTTGTTACAACACTCTACCTAAAATCTATCCAATTTAGATACAGGCCACACCAAATTTAATTGATAACTTAGTAAAAATCAAGGGATTCCTAAGAGAGTTCAAACTCTATAATGAAATGAGAGAATAGAGAACATGCTAAGAGATAGCCACTTAAGGTTGCAAACCTAAGATATATATTAGCAAGGAGTAAGGAAGAGGCAATTTTTCTCGGCAGGCGGAGGTGTCACATGTTAGGTGGCCCCATGCATTAGAAAGCATCACAGCTGTCGTCCCGCACTTGCTCCAGGGACATGTCACTTGTTATCCCAACAATCGCCAAGCACCATTAATCACAGATCTCGGAGCCGACAGGTGGCGGAGATGGGGTTAGTTTGTGGCGTAGGAGACACACCCTGGTCCTTCACCTGTTGTTCTGTACCGGACATCTCTTAATCTTACTGCGAGACGTGTGCAACCATTTATCTTCACCATTCTACCACACAACTCACATTTAGAATTCATCTTTGAAGGAACCATTTTCAAATTGTTTCATATGTGACTGTGGTAAGGTACCTATATACTTCATACACCGTACAGACAATTCAACAGTTACAAAAAATACAAAATGTGAAGTTAAAGGTAGCCAGAACAAACTTATTGGACCTATGATAGGCTTACAAAACATGTGCGCCGTCAAGGATCCATAATTTACAAGTTGTTTCGTGCGGTGTGTAACGAGACTACCCAGTCTAAGGAGCATGAATATCTATATCACTAGTATTCACATACCTGGTTCATAAGAGCTTTCATGTAAAATAGGCATTTACGTTTTGGAGAATTTGCTAATTTGACTTTTCACATTGTCCTTTGTTCATTAAGTCAACATTTTTGTACCTCCTACTGTCATTGTGTATTGTTGCAGAAATATGAAGTTCATTAAGGAAATTTAAAGTCGAATTCTTGCAATATCAAATCTAATGTTGGGTGAGAAGGTACTTCACTTGGGGTTAAAATTTACGTTTTTATATTTTATTATAACTTCATCCCTCTAAATTACGAATATGTAGTTAAAAATGTCATTGGAACAATATTTTATATCTAATTTTCTTATTATATTAGTATTATATTGTTGAAGGAACCCCTTTTCGTAAACTTTCAAAAAAATTCGATCATAACTGCTGTAATATTGAACAGTCCGCCTCGGTAGTGCAGATGGTAGAACGTCTGCCTCACGTTCAAGAGGTCCGGAGTTCGAATCTCGGTCAGAGTGACTTACCTGGATAAGGATTTTCCGGGATTTTCCCTTATCGTTACAGACGAATGTTGGGTAGCTGTAAGCTACCATGGACCCTGGACACATTTGAGCATCATTTCACCCATTTCATTCACCGTCCGATATGACTTAACTTTGGAGGATATAAAATTACCAAAAAAAAAAAAACTGTGAACTAAGCCTTGCTTTGTCAGGGATCTTTCAAGCTTCCTGTTGGTACCACTGTAACTCCAATGATGCTAGTTTTTCTTTTGTTTTTCTCTGTGTACGTGAACAGAACAGCCATTTGTTTTGAATAATATTTTTCACTAGTTATTGGTGAATGTATGATATGTGTAGGCCAAAAACATTTGGAAAGGGAAAGTTCACGGGCAATCGTTTTACTAAAAACTGAACAGTAAATGTGGAAAATATAAATGCAGTAAAAACTGGAACCACATGGTATATTGAGGTTAGTAGGCCCAGTTCTTCTGTTGTAATTTACGTCCTCCAACGTTAAAGTCCTATCGGACAATGAATGAAATGGATGAAACGATGCTCAAATGAGTCCGGGGTCCATGGAGCTTAGAGTTACACGACGTTCGTCTTACAGGATAAGCGAAAACCCCGGAAAAACCTTATCCACGTAATACATCCTGACTGAGATTCGAACTCGGGACCTCTTGAATGTGAGGAAGACATTCTACCATCACGCTAACAAGGCGGACGTAGGCGCAGTTGACATATTACATGAGCTAATCGTGATAGTACTCATGTACAGAAATTGATGAGATACGAGTTCTGAAAGCGGAGATAATGTTCGAAGAACTGGCCAAGAAGGGAAGAAAACATGAAAAGAACAAGGGAGGATTCAGAGGGTCAAGACTACGCAGCAGGAATGTTCTGACTCATGTGAGTAGTCGGTAATCAATATATAAATTTTAAAGCTGCTTTCCTCAGTTTCACATTTTTTTCAGGTTAACGATACAATGTTTTAAAAAACTACTGAACCAAAGCATATGAACTTTTTGCATAATGAGAACGAATGTTTCTCTGAGATTAAAATTGTTTAAAAAATAAAATTTTCTTTAACTTCAGTGCTTCTATTTAAAAAAAAAACTAAAAGTTATAAAAATTATCAGTATAAAACTTTCAAATAATAGTACGTGTTATTCAAGATAAAGGTTTTTAAAACATGCCTGAACATTTTCAGGTACATACAGTGATAATTTATTAGTAATGTACACCCAAATATCTTGAAATAGCATTGTGGAGTAATGCAGTACTTGCTCATCATCACATGAAAGACTTCATTTGAACGGAATTGAACTGAAAATAAAGTAGAACCTAACATAGATTGCCCAAAGGCATCTGCTGATTACGTTTTGTAACACGGGTAGATAAAATTGTTTGTTGTCATACATGTACCCACTCTTCCATAATATTTTCATTGGTTTTTGGTTGTATAATAATTTAGGCATGTACTTCTTGTGAGTAGAAACTTCTCAAGTGTAGTAACATACTCGTTATGGATTACATCGTTTCTGCCAGTTCGAATGGATTAAGGTTGGCTCATGGAATCTGTCAGCACCGTTATCTAAAAAGAGTATTGAATGGATGATAGCGGCCATGCACTTCGTTCAATGTTTCATTCGTGTCTTTATTGTTATATGTAAATTGCATGCAATAAATTGACAGGCATGAGAAGAGGCCATGAAAAATTTATCGAAATTGCACTATTAGGTTTGTTAACTTCGGATATATTAGCTGTAATTCGCATGAATTATTTGCCGTCTATTTATATTGTGATTTTGTGGGTTCGTAGAATTAAAATTCCAATTTGCCGAAATTCTAAATGTTCTTTATTTGCGTAGAAATACACTCCGTAGCAACAAAATTACATCACATATCACAACACAATCTTCCAAGGTCGATGACAATAACAGCGTTCAGTTTACAACACTCTCAGCTGTTCTCTCCTTACCTCTCGCGTCTCACTCACTCTTGTTACATGTCTTACAACAACAACTCTTGTTTCATAACTTGCAACTCTCTGCTGTTCTCCGCTTACCTCTCCCGCTACTGTTTTACAACTGACTCTTGGCGAGTCGGCACTTCCTTACATACCTCATTCCTAAGTTCGAGATATTTCCGGAACAATAAAGAAAAAAACATTTCTCTGTCAGTCAAGATATCACTAGAAAGTTCCAGTTACGTCACTTATCTGTGTCGATAAGTCTTGTCTCAGTTATACACAATCCGACTGTTATCTTTATCTGTGGCTCTTGGTTTTCACACTGTTTGCCTATCAGTTCCTTTTGTGTAAACAAGCTGCGCGATCGTAGATACGGGTTCGCGACAAAATACTAAGTCTTGTATTTTCATTATAAAATTCATAACGTACAGTCATGTCTTTTACACAAACAAACAGTATCAAAGCGCCTCTTAAATTGTTGATTGCACCAAGTGTTGCTGCTGATAACTCCTTGATGTGCACACAAGTTCACCTCTTACACCGAGCTGCACGCCCAGTCTGAACTTACACAACTCAACTTGAAATGCTTCACTGCGCTATCATCTTACCATGGAATTGCACTCGTCTGACACTGGAAGCTCTAAACCTGCACAATCAAACTCTAAACACGAAACACTGCTCTACCATGCCTCACATCAGCTCTTAGTCCTGCCGGACGGGGGAGATCGTTCCGGTAGTCCAATTGTTCTCAAATTACGTCCTAGAATAACCTTCGAACAGTATTTGAGCAGTAATAATGCGACGCGCTTCTGGTCATTCCGTGTTCGTAACGTAAGCTGGTGGCCGTACTCTAAAACCGCGGACTTCCTGCTCCTTCTACTAACAGAAAATAAAGGCGGAACAGCTCTCTTTCAACCAATATCCAGACCGAACTTCACAACACAAACAATCGCCTGGCTGCACTGGAGACGCAGCTCGCCTCCGCCGCCACGACCATCCAGTCGACCTCCACGGACATAGCACCTGACACCGCAGAGATAATCACACAACTCGAGGAGACCATCAATAGAGGCGACAGCAAAGAGCTTCCACACCTTTCTGACCTTCTTTACATCGGAACTCGCCAAATTCTCCGTCCGCCTGGATCGAATGGAGGATCTCATCAACAAACTTTCAGAAGCTGAAGACAACTACCATAACCTAGGGCCACTCATCAAGCAAACACACCAATCTGCCACAATGGACATCCCATCTACACTTCAGACCTTAGCCAACGGACTAGAAAACAGCAAGATCGACCTGCACAGGATTCTTTCGAACACTCCAAGCCCACCACGACTCTTACGACCACAAACACACCATCGGCGAACAAATCAGATCAGTCAACCTAACAGTTAACCCATACTTGGGCCATCTACACCGACTGAACACTTAGCACCGAGCACACCCCGACAAAATCCACCCTGACTCCCCAGTTTGGCTTCCAGGGCGCAAGCCATGCCTGCCATCCTGGCCTTATACTTACGCCAGGCAGCATGATAGATGCTGCTAGAAATAAACGATAATTACCAGAGTGCTTAACGAGGGATCTGCATAAACCTACCCACACTTTCCCTCACCTAACCCCGCTTCCCCATAAGAAGCGATGATCCTTGCTTTTGTTTCAATAAAGCTTTTTTTTTTTTAAAAAAAAAACTCCCACTCAACTCCACGGCAGGAGGACACGCCATCAAAGAAATAATATTTACAAGAATATAAAAGACAGTGAGACAGGACTTTAAACAATATACTACCGTTTTCGTTAGATCCTGTTACTTTCTATTCCCAATCATTACGAACCTGGTGAACTTGAACAGTGTTTACGTTCAATAAATTCCATAATAGCACCCCAACTCGTTATAGATATCATATGTTGAGCTGTAGAGTAGATGTTGCGAAATAATGATTTCCCAAGGAAAAACAAAAGAAAAAAAAAAAAAAAGAAAAGCTCCCGTCATAACCAGCCTTTGTGGAATCTAATAAAGCTTAGTCCTAAATGACACGATGAAACATTTTCCTAAATATTACTGTACAATTTTGGAGACAATGAAGTAAGAATAAGAAAAATACTAAGTATGAACCGAAAAGTGAATGTTTAGACAGAACTGACCGTAAACACTACAATTTAGATTGGTGATTCTTAGGATTATTTTATAGCAAAAACTGGGTTAATATTATTCTCTAGGTTTCTTATTTTACAATAATGTATCCTGCGTAGAATTTCCTAAAAGTTGAACTGTGAGTAGAAAATATAATCAAGGAAAGAGTTATTCCTATTTTTGTAATGCTTACAAATTTTACTAAAATGAATAGTCGTATTTTGTCAGTGGAGCTCAGAGCGATATATGCCAGAGGTACACTATCTTCCTTTCGACATTACAAAGCAAATTACACATTCAGCTAAATCTCAGATTTTACCAGATATGCATTATTGTTTTTGAAACTTCATAACCTTACTTCACTCAATAGATCCTCTTATCAATTTTGATTATTTAGTCATATCAACTATGTTTGACATCATATCATTTGCTTAGTCATATCAACTTCACATTTTGGGCTCCTTTTTATTGATAGTCAGGTTTTCATTTATACCTCTTACGTTCTTTCTATTGGTTTATATTGAATTAGTATTTAAAGTATTTGGAATAAACTGCTGCTTTTTGAATTGAAGATATAATTATGAAACAATAATAATCAAGGAATGCGAGAAGGAAGTTTCAGATGAATGAACTTAATTATTAAATAGCAGTATGAATGCACAGAAATGGCATAAACTAAATAAATAAGTAAATAAATGAATAAGAAAATAGCCTTATGGGTCAATGGATCAGTGGGTAAATGGGTAAAAACTAAAAATCTGAAATACTCAGTCCTGGTATCTAATTTTTAAACAAAGTATATTTCAAAATTTTAATTTATTAAAATAAAAATAAGACACTTAATTACATAAAAAAGGTTCTTCGGATGAAACCTACAACTAGAGTAAAAAGAAAATAAAGAAAACTTAAAATTTAATAAACCCTTAACAAACTTCCTGCTCAACTACCTAAATTAAAATAATTTAAACATATTTATGTAATTAACATTTTTATCCTTTTGGTTTTAAAATACAAATATGACTAATAAACACGTAAAATATGAAGCTGCTAACAGTGAAGCATGCAAATATACATGAATATAATAATTTGTAACTTAAAATTTCTCGTATCTTATAAGAAATGATAATTCTTATAAATTCTCCGGGATCGCGATTTCATGTAAACTTATAAGCATCTTCAGCCGGAAACAGAGCTGCCGCCATCGTCAGGAACGCTAGATGTTTTTAACTTTAAGTCCTCCAACGTTAAGTCATATCGGACGGTGAATGAAATGGGTGAAATGATTCTCAAATGTATCCAGTGTCCATGGAGCTTAGAGCTACCTGACATTCGTCTGTAAGGATAAGGAAAAACTCCGGAAAAAGCCTTATCCAGGTAACTCGCCCTGATCGAGATTCGAACTCGAGACCTCTTGAACCTGAGACAGACATGCTACCATCTACGCTACCGAGGCGGGCACGCTTGATGTTGATATTTTCTTGTTAGTACTACCAAAATCTGAAAATAAAACAAATTTAAAAACAAAATCGACTGCCGGTATTTCAAAATTCATTACGCGATGTTTGTGTTTTAAAATAAATATCTTTTCCCAAACCATTAAATCTATCGGACCATTTAATTGTTTTAATAATTTAACTTATGGATTTATTTCATGGTTAAATTACCAAAAATGAGCTGCTACAACCAATTTATCAGTTAGTGTATAACCTAATGTAACCAAAATGTTCTTTCGTTCTGGTTTCTAAATTACGTTTTGTCTTTACAATATAAACTTTATCACGATAGAAACAATTAAACTGATAAATACCAGATTATTTATTATAAGGAACTTTATATTTTATAGAGAAATGCAATAAAATGTTAATACTATATTTATTTTGAGGAACTAAAGTAATACCAAACTCTAAAATTTTGTTGAAAATGTTTATTAACCCAAGGATGGTAAGTACATTTTTTAAAATTGTAATCGTCTTTTATTTTTCTAAGGGTGGAAATATAATTAACAGTTTTTTTTATATTTGAATTTTTTAATATTTTTTATTTATCAAGCTTTTATTAAAACCATTAATTAAAGTAGTATTAATATGTTTATATTGTTTATTAAATTCATCTTTATTCAGGGGTTTATTTATTAATCTATAAATCAAACTATTGAAAACAGCAAATTTATGTGAAAAAGGATTACAACTTTTTTTTGATGTAATTATCATTAGTTTTGTAATTAGACTTCCTATAAATAGCAAAGTTTAATTTATTATTATTTCTTATCTTTAGATCTAGAAAAGGAATAAATCCGTTAATTAAAGTTTCTAATGTAAGTTTTATAGCTTTATCCTGCAAATTTAGTAATTTTAAAGCATCGTTTATAAGTTTATCATGAAGAATTGCAAACATATCATCAACATATCTATACCAAACCTAAAAACTAAAGGGAATGCTTTAGTGACTTGCATTTCGAAAAAAAAAAAAAACTCATTAAAAGCTCAGCAAGAAAAAGGTGAAAGAGGATGACCCATTGCTAAGCCAGAAGTTTGTTGAAAAAATTCACCATTAAAGGTGAAAAAATGTTGATCTAAACAAAATTCAGTAAGTTTAACAAAATCAACTGTTAAGTTCTTATGTAAATTTATTGAATTCAACCAATTTTTAAAATAAATTAAAAGTTTTTCTCTAGGTATATACAAATATACCTTCCTACCATTCTTCCGTTTCTTTGAAAAAATATATAACTTCATAAATTACCAATATTAAATTAATTTCATTATTTGTATACTATTATTTAACTATATCATTAGTAAATTAATTACTACATAACAGTATTTCAAATAAAACAATTTAAGACTAATAATATAATGGCCTAGACTGTAAAAATGGCAGTGGACATTGTGGACGTTGTGTTAATATGTGTCCACTGGTAAAAATAACGAAATTACGAACTTCACTACAAACGGCCGCCGTAAAATCTAGCAGGTGGCTGAGGATAACTGGTAGACTTCTATACCTCTTCCACTCTATATAATAAGTTGAAGTAATAAGGGCAATAACACCTTTAACTTTAAAATGTAAAATGATATACATTATAGACATTTGAAAATCAAGAGAGAAGAACTGTAAAGTTCTAATAGAAAACAGCGTATCTAACTCACTCATCTGAACTACTGCGTAATTTCCTGACCTACTTTAGAGAAAAGCACTGTGGACTTTAAGGCTTAAAGACTTGTTTAACTAAGCTATCCACTTGCGGTGGACTATTCAAGATAGTGGTTAAGCTTGGAGAAGTGTAAGCCATGCTTGGAATATAGAAAAGGCTGTTCTGGCCTGAGAGCAACAAGTGAAGTAAACAAGGTTTGGAAAGAAACAGTAGTTTAAAACATTAAAAGTGTAGCACATAGGAGGCAAAAGAAGGCCATAATCAGTGAAAGAAAGATAAAACCTTTATGTATTTGAAATATATTTGTAAAGTTTAATACTGGGATCAGACTTTAACAGGTATACAGCTTCCACAGTGTTAATTATGATTTGATTCCTGGTTTAATATCATCAAATCTAATTAACATCTCCAATCTTATTAGGCCCTTAAGGCATCAACATATACATTTGTACCCAATTCACAATGAAAGCCCAGCATAAGCATAACAAACTTTAAAAGAATGAGACAGTATAAATAGCTTCTCACAATATAACATGTAGTAATCATAAAAATAAACATGAATTAAAAGTGCACTTAGAAGCTTACAAAATAAAGGCTTATTAGCTTATGCCAATGTCATATGTTCATGTGTTATAAGGGCTGGCCCCATAGCTCAATCGGTATAGCACCTGCCTGCCGTGCGAGGGGTCCCGGGTTCGATTCCCGCTTGGAAGTGGGGGCTTTTCTCCGACCAAGATGATTCCCCATCTTCCCTAGTGTCTGGGAGTATAAATGACAGTGAAACTGTGTGCATGATCTACGAGCAACTCAACGTCTACGAGATAACACAATCGCATATGTCCCAGAGGAGAACGGTCTCCGAAAGGACTATTGCAGTCCTAAGGCGGGGTGTAAATGGAACATTAAAAGAAAGAACTTATGTAATTATTCGCAGCTCATCACAAGATTATTGCGTCATCTGAAGCCAGCTCCAGGCGCGATAAGTTGACGGCCAAACCTCCTCTGTGTGCAAGAAATGGAATCAATAGTCACTAGTGTATCTATAAAAATTGCAAAATGAGTATGGGAAATAGCGATGTTCCCCGAGTTTAACGTCTTTTAACTCTGTAGTTAGAATCTATTAATAAATATATCTGTAGGAATAATGTAAATGTCAAAAAAGCATCTGGCGTAAATTAATCGCATTGTCTGGTGAGATTCTTGTAATTTACGTCCTCCTTCGTTAAGTCATATCCCACGGTGAATGAATTGGGTGAAATGGTGTTCAAATGAGTCCAGGGTACATGGAGCTTAAAATTACCTGATATTAGTCTTGAAGGATAAGGGAAAGCCCCCGGAAAAACCTTATTCAGGTAACTCACCCTGACCGAGATTGGAACTCGGGGCCTCTTGAACGTGAGGCCGACATGCTACCATCTAAGCTACCGAGGCGGGCACACAATATACTTCCGCAGTTAACTAAGCTTCTTGTTTTACCCGCTTGCAGTAAAATATTAAAATGTTTGTTATAATATAAAGTTAACATTAGGCTTACGTCGATATATTAGTTTAATTTTAATCGTTAATTGCTCCATAAATATATCGTCTATTGGTGTACAGATAGAAATGACAGAAACCAAATGTTCTAGCTGTCGAAGGGCCCTTAAACCTCAGTCATTCACTAGAAGTTATAGATGGTAAAATCGTAAACATTTTTATGGTATAACTATTCTAAAGTATGACTTATGGTAGATACTCGAATGAAAACACATGCTACTAGTAAAATATATTTGTGTCGTTTCAAAAACAGTGGAAACTCGGATATCTGGCCTTATACTCTGGATCTGGAAGTAACGTTGAGTGATATCTGGCTAGAAACATTAGTTTTCTTAATAGGTTATCTTTAAAAGCTGTAGCTCCCAACTAAATATTTATGTGTTAAGAAAGACTGATAAATGTTGCTTAGGGGCCTCTTGATGAGGCTTCAGGTTTACCTACGTACCACAACTCATCGGAACAGGACCATGGGCGTTACCTCCTTTCCGAAGAAGCCTAGTTAAAGCAGTTAGAACGCCCATTAAAAACAACTTCTTATAGCCTATATCACTCAATATTATTTCCAGTCCTACAGAGTAAAGTACGAGGGCTGCTCAATAAAGACTGGTCACAATTTTTTTTGACAACGTACCTTCACTCATCCTCATAATTTTGATGGCCCTTCTCAAAATAGTCTCCCCTGAATGCGATGCACTTGTCCCAGAGTTTCTACCAGTCTTTAAAGACATACTGGAAATCATTTTTGAGAGATCCTTGAAAATCGCCTCCGCAGCCTTCACTACTGCTTCTGATGATGGATAATGCCTCCCACGAAAGCATTTCTTGAAGTAGGGGAATGAAAAAAGTCACATGGGGCTAAATCCGGACTATAGGGAGGGTGAGGGAAGCATTTCACGTTGAATTTTGCAAGATATTCAGCACCAACATTGGCATATGCGGCCGCGCATTATCGTGGTGCAGCATCCAGCCTGCTTCACAGAAATGTGGTCTTTCGCGCCTGATATGGACTTGCAATGTTTCCAGGACATCCCTGTAGTATTGTCGAGTTACTGATGGGTGTGCAGGTACAACATGCTGATAAACCATTTCATGAATATCAAAGAATGAGATGACCAAAACTTTTCCAGCAGAAGCAACCACGTTTGGTTTTTGAGGGGTTGGTGATTAAGATTTCCAAACTCAGCTTTGCTGTTTGCTCTCAGGATCAAAATGATATAGCCAAGTTTCATCAGCAGTGATTACGTTTGATATAAATTCCGGATCTTCCTTTAACATCAACTTTAACTGCATGCAGACTTGCATGCGAATGTCCTTTTGTTCGGCAATCAGCAGTCCTGGAACCCATAGCGCAAAATCACGTCTCATGAGTAATGTTTCTGGCACCAACGTGTCAGCACCCAGTGAAATTTTTAATACTTCAGAAAGTGATTTAAGGTAACTCGTCGATCCTCTCTCACAATGGCAGCACCAGTGATGATGTTTTCTTCCGTAATAACAGTAACTGGAGCACCGGGTCCACTTTCCTTTGAAATTGACTGTTTCCCATCTTTAAACATTTTAAACCACCTTCAAGCTGTGCTGTAGCGAAGTACAGACTCTCCATAGGCCTCCTTCAACATTATATAGGCCTCAACTGAAGAACTGTTGAGAATTTCAAAGCCGCATATTGTTCCTCGCGTGTTACCTCAATTGCAGCGGTAGGTGATACTGAACATATCTGAACTTGTCTGGTTCTTACAGGCGGGAACCAGGAGTACCAACACTGAAAATACTACGGTATGTATGTTTCACATTAAGCTAACAGAATATAATAAGACTGAATTTCAGTGCAAAACATTATGACCGTATAAAATTATGATCATTCTTTATTGAAATGCCTTCGTATAATACCTACATTGAAGATGCCGTAAGAAAGTTGTATTCCTATTTGGGATGCAGTTTAGGTATAAAATATAATAAAATTTTAGAATTCACATTGCACTCTGCTACCGTTTTTCTTTATTTTTGTATATCTTCTGCGAAAAATTCCTGAATTGTACTAGTTTATCGGAATTAATGTACCTTCTGGATACAATTATTAGAGAAAATACACGAAATAGATTTCTTCCATCTGTTTACACACTTTTCTTATTTAAATATGCACATGTGGCTTCATCTGATAATGGCGGGATACTAAATGTATTTTACTGCATTGAAACGTATTGCCAGAAACTAAAATATATAATATAATGTAGGACTGAATGTAGAGCACTTATTTTTTGTTTCGTTGGCCATATTTTCTTTTGAATATGATTGTACGTACGAGTGTTTTAAGCTTTGATAGTGCATTAATATCCGCTGGTTTTATTTATGATACAGCATCATACGAAAATATTAAACGTTACTCCGTATGAAACACGACATTCATAGTAGAAACCCTAAAGGAGGAAACTCAAAAGGAGGAAACCCAAAAGGGTAAAATGTCGTTGGTAAAGTCATATATCATCGCAGATGTATGATCCACAGGGGGTCGTTACTCCACCATTTGCTGGATCCCATGCTCGCCCCTGCCTTTCTCTCTGGTGGACCACAAAAGCATGCCATCGTAAGCAGATTCCTTCCGATTGACTGATAAATCTACAAGCTGGACGGTTTTGGTGGAAACCACATCATTGCTTCGCTGTCAAATAACAGTTGACGGCACATATTGAATTGATAGCTACACCAGCAATAATACAAATCTCTTAACAACACAAATGCGTTTATATTCATGGTGATATGACACAAAACCTGTATTCTTAACCAGAGCTACATATATTGGTCCATCTATTACGAAGACTTGTACCAAGCTCAAAATAATCACATTTCTCTGCCATGCGTGCAGAATAAACGAAAATAAAAGGGTAAGAAGTACAGATTTTCTGAAGAAAGTTGCATAGCCCATTTTCTTTCTCGCATGACACTGACACTGGCTATTCTCATTTTGAGACTCCCTGCACAATCCACGTCCAACGTTCTCTTTCTGTAACCCATCTCTTCCTTTTCTTTGCTGTCTTTTCTCTTTTTACAACAACAATGCTTTTCTTTTCTGAGTAGCCATCCTCATTGACTCTCTTCTCATTTCTCCTGCACCAGCTGACACTTCTCTATTCTCTGCTAAGAACAAGCGACGGAGGAGTACACTGATGTGCTTGTTCCCCCCCCCCCACACACCACCACCACCTTTAGTAAGCTTGTTTCAGAATTAAAACAGTCAAACATAAGCAGTGCAATTGACAGTAATATCTACTCAATTTCATTGGAACTATGTACGCATGCGTATCAATGCATTTTAATACAAATGAAAAGGTGCTAGTGTAATGCAAGTTTTCGCATCACCTAACTAGCTAAATAATTGACTGAGGGTGCTGTTTTTCGAGTATAATGTAGAAATGTAGGTTCTGAATTAGACATTGAAACCTGGTTATAACAGCATTCGTTAACTGAATAGTTTAGTGTATGTATATAGCTCATAAGAAAACACTAGAATCTACTCTCAATTTGGATTCGCATTCAAAATGACAAGTTTAATCGGAAAACTTCCTTGAATTATACATTTCATTTTGTTTTATGTATTTTATAGTAAACAGTAAAATGTGCAGCTAGAGTAGCTACAAAATAAGAATGAACATGGGTTGAGCCAATACGGTTATCCCAATGTCTTGGTATAGCCAGTTCCACGGCAAGCGGTGACAGAGATGGAAGATGTATCTGTCTTTATCTCATCCTAGCAAGTATCATAAGAAGCTGAGATGTACAGTGATACAATGCTAAGAGAGATTTTTTTTTAATTTACGTCCTCCAACGTTAAGTCATATCGGACGATGAATGGAATGGGCGAAATGATGCTCAAATGAGTCCGGGGTCCACAGAGCGTAGTTACCCGACATTCGTCTTTCAGGCAAAAACCTTATCCAGGTAACTCACCCTGACCGAGATTCGAACTCGGAACCTCTTGAACGTGAGGCAGACACGCTACCACCACTCTACCAAGGCGGCAGAGAGAGGGGGGAGGGGGAGAGGGAGGTGGAGGGAGAGGGCGAGAGGGAGTTCGCTTAATATCTCAGCATGTGTGTGAATACATACACAATGGTTATCGCATAATCTGAACCTTAAAATCTTGAACTGGAGAACAGTTCGCTTACGTAACTACCGCTCATATGCTCACAAAACAAAATGATTCAAATTAGATGCGTTCTACGAAATAAGGTGTTTACTACAGTGAAACAAAATAGTGACATTTCAACGATTTTTGAATATAGTATCTACTTTAATGATGCCATATTTGTATACTGCCTGTAATGGACTTTAAACCAATTTTTGTTTTATTAAAATTCTTAATAAATAAGGATAATATGAATGTGTATTTATGAAGAATTTTTATACCATGAACCTCATGTACTAATGTTATGCATTTAATCTTGCAGCAACACTACCACTTCTTTCAAGCAGAAATTTGCGAACATCATTGGTTCTCCTATATTTGAACCCAAGAGATTTTACAATATTATGCATAGAAGATAGGGAATCCGTATATTCTTTTTTCCCTCTCAATAAATTGGTCAGCCTTTTGGCAGTTGAATATTCACCCTTGTCATATATATCAGAAATTGTTCTACGTGAAACATACTTTTGAAAATTATCTAAGTTGGTAGCACATTTTTAGCTGTTTCCCTGGAGATCTAAGTATGGAAACTATAACAATGTTGGATAGTAAATGTTAGGGAAAGAATTATTTATAGTAATGCTAGTGGGTTTAATTTTAAACTGTTTGGCTTCTTTAACAATGTTCGTCACAGAATGAGCACTCACGTTACAAGCTTGTAACATTCATTCTCGACTCTGAGCGAAATTTGTACTTTTGAAAATTTCTTTGCCATCTGTTTGAAAAAGGAATACACACTAACAAGAATACTTGTAGCCTACTTATGTAAAATCTTACGAGTTGTTTTGCTCTTACTACTAGGCTTGCTAAACGGTATATTTGCTATCTTTGAAAAGCACCAGTGCGCTCTTAAAAGATCACTTTACTGAATGCAGGATGCAAAATGCAACCGCAGCATAGCAGGTGCGTGCTTTTCTTCACTGACAGTTAATAATTCTTTTCCTTCTAGTCAGGCATCTTATCTTTCCATAAGTCCGAAACCAGATGGGCTACAAACATGCGGCTTAGACAGTAATCCTCAGACAACATAGCTCTGTAACATGGGAAAAGCAAAATAATTCTTTAATTGGTTTCTTTAGAGCGCGCAAAGAAATTAGTCGTATGGTTGGACAAAGTGAGCCAGTATGCGTGCTTAACTGTACAACGTTGCACGCACCGCATTCTAGTAGCCATAGAATAGCCACGCTTAGCCCCGCCTTACATTCATTCCTATTCTTTAGCTACCTTAAAATGGATTTAACATAGTAAAACTTGAAGTTTTCACCACCGTATAATTTTTCACTGTACAAAGATTGCTGCAGAGATGAGCACATCTTCCCTTCTTTCTCCCGTTTAAAAATGTGTCTGACAAAATCATAAGGTCCTCATTGCAACTCTGTCATGGAGCCCGTACAGAACCAAATACTACCATCATTTTATGGGACATGGAGCTTCCAATGTGTGGAAGCGACCTTCCCATATGAGGGAGTTAAACCGTTTCAATGGTTAATCTTATGCATTATCGATTTTAGTTTCCACGTTATGAATATCAAGTATGATTTACGAAAGCAATGTCTTCCTTTTTTGGTTTACTACTTGCTAGGTTACAATCAATAAAGTAATGCAGGAAAATGAAGTGTGCCCTTAAATGTTGCCCACTCTTCCTTTCCCTTCTTTCTTTGTTTTACCTTCATCCGCTATAAAAAAACAGGCGAGCTGGATGGTTTTGTTTGGTTTTGGACTACAATTCCAAAGTCGCGGTTTCAATATTGACCTAGATCACGCCTTTAAGTGTGGTAAGAAGCGACAGTCCCATGTTAATAGATTTATTGACGTTCAGAATAAATTTTATAAAAACGTTTAAACACAAGTTGATGTGAAATATTAGCTATTGTCATCATAAATATTTAATGTATTGCTACTAAATCACCTGTACGAGGAATAAATAAATTATTTTTTAAGATTTAAACGCACAGAGATGCAATTGCACCTAAGAGAAGTTTAAATTGAACGTAAGTAGTATAGAATTGAGAGAATCAGCACAGTGTAGATACGATGTTGAACTCTCCTCTGTGTTAATATGAGTGATGTAGAATGCTCATTGATTTAGAACTCTCCTATATGAAAATCGAGTTGTAAAAGAAGGGGAGTGTTGGCGTAGTGCCGTTCTCCCCTGTGCAGTGAGATGTGTTTGAGGGTTGGGGTGATGATGATGATGATGATTGTGTGTGTGTGTGTGTGTGTGTGTGTGTGTGTGTGTGTGTAATGTGTGATGGGTGGGATGGGTAACGGGGGTTCCGGGGATGTTTGAATTAAATGTGAATTCTTTTCGATGTGTGTGTGTGTGCTTGAACTCTCATGTATGAATATCGAAGTCTAGGGTTCGATATTGTGATGGGGTGGGGTGGGTAACGGGGGTTCCGGGGATGTTTGAATTAAATGTATTGATAGTAATTCTTCGATGACTGTGCTTGAACTCTCATGTATGAATATCGAGTCTAGGGTTTGATATCTATTACGTTCAGTGCTTCGATGTCTGTGCTTAAACTCTCATGTATGAATATCGAGCGTAGGGTTTGATATCTATTACGTTTAGTGTATGATATATGATGCAGTATCGTTAATCTTTAGATAAAAGAATATCGAGAGAATGATTGGGTATGTTTACTGGGAGAGATTTATGAAAATAAATGTAATAAGACATTCTGGTAAGGGGTGTTCCCTATGCAGAATCTCTCCTTGAGCTACGTATCCAAGAGCGATGTAAAGGTTAAGAAAAGGTTAAATTCCATTCCCACATCGAGGTACGAGAAAATATAAATCTATTCCACATTGATGAAGTATAAGAATGGAAATGTAAATCTATGTGAGAGGGTCGCATGATAAAGAAATGTCTCCTCTAAGCATGATAAAAGTGGTACATAGCAAGTGTATATAAAATAAAAGCACTACCCATCTCTTTAAGAATGATAAAAAAAAATTGAGAGAAAAGTATAAGAATGCAAATGTAAATCTGTTTGAAAGGGTTTTCATGATAAAGGAACGCTCCCTCTAAGCACGATAACCTAAAAAGAATATTCCCTCTAAGCATGATAAAAGTGGAACATAACATCGAAAATAAAATAAAAGCACTTACCATCTATTTAAAAATGATTAAGATAACGAGAGAAAAGTATCTCATCTTTAAGTATATATGAGTAATACAAAACTGATCAATCAATACGATAATATATATACGCAAGTAGGGATCTATAGTGTAGATATCCTAACTATCCATGGCAAGATATCACCCTCCATATAAAAAAATTGTCTAGAAAATCTCCCCTCAGTATTACGAATACTCCACTGAACTACATCCCCCGTGGTATGTGGGTCAGAGAGAAAAAAAAAGAGTTAATCTCTCCAGACTGGTGACAGGGGTGGTCAAAACATTCTTATTGCTGTAGCGAAGTCTAATTTTGTCAAATAACGTTAGGAAAAAAGAATATATTTTAAAATTAAACGAATGAATCTATATATTTGTATGAATGATGAAACAATACTATGAATGTGTTAGTATACCAAATGTGAAAAAAAAATAAAAAAAAATTAAATGTTCAGAAAAATATATTTTGTACAAGTATGTGTGTGTAAAGAAATGTGTAATTATATCCCCCCCTCCAAGATGTAGGGAACGAATCACAGTTAGTGTGCGCACGCAACATGGTGTTTGGGAAGGAGAGATACGGTGGAGGGGGTGTAAAAAATCCTGGATCTATATAAAGTTTAAACTATGATAATAAAGTTACTAGTAACATGCTTTAACTCATAACGTAGTCACAACAACTTTAAACTCATAGCGTAATATGTAGACAGTAACACCTCTCCCGGACGGAGGGGGGGGGGGGGCGGAGCATCTGTTAATAAATACCGCGGCACGGATGAGTGAGGAGGCAGTCGATTCTCTGGAAATATGGATCCTACAGGTAAGATAGAAAAGTTGTATATTGTAATTCATTTTTTATCTCTGTTTACGAAGAATGTTGACGTAATACTGATTCGTGTGTGCTTATATGTTTGTTTCAGATCATGAGATGCTTCAGCTAAATCCACTAGCTGAAGGTGGAACACATCTTCCCACAAAGAAACTACGTGAATTAGATCAGTCCGTTCAACACATCATTCGATCCGTCAAAACCGTGAAGACCAGATATGGTGAACGGGTCGTCGTCGAAACATCAGATTTCCAAGTCTTCCTCCCGGAGAGATTCAAACACATGACCGCAGCGCAGAAAGATCTACTAAATCGTGGTGACTGCATACTCCAATACCATGGCGAGGAAACACTAGAAAGTGGTTTCAAACGACATAAATTGTCTTTTTTAAGCAGCCCGTAATGTCGTCAAAAGGTGAGTATAATTATTGAATAAAATTTCATAAAAAAAGTGATAATGTAGTTACTTGCATGTAAATGTGAAATCGTACATGTTGTATTAGAACTTAAAGTGTTAATTATCGCACGTCATGTAGTATTAGTAATTGAATGTAGTTACTTGCATGTAAATGTGAAATCGTACATGTTGTATTAGAACTTAAAGTGTTAATTATCGCACGTCATGTAGTATTAGTAATTGAGAGTGAACGTTGTAGGGTTAATTTTCATGTGTAATAATTACGTACATGTGAATATCGTAGTTCAGTTACGTTATTTCACATGCATGTTAGTTACGTTTGTTTGTTACACGTAAAAGTAACGTTGTAGGTGAAAAAAGAACGTTAATTTATATGTGTAAAACGTACATGTGAATATCGTAGTTCAGTTACGGTATTTTACATGTATATGGTTTACGTTGTGTGTTTTTATCATTTATGTAAGGGAGAGAGCATTACGTAAAACAGTTACATACTATCTGAATATTGTAGTTACGTGATGATAGCAATAATTGTAAAATACATAATCATTATGTAACTATTTTCATATGTAAAAGTTACATGCATGTTACGTTCTACGTAAAGTATAGAGTTTACGTAAAATTGAGATTCATACATGTAAAAGTTATTAACATGTATGTTATTTCTGTTACCACCTTACATACATGTAAATCAATGTTCCCGTATGTAAAGTTAATCGAATGTTGTAATTGCTTTTTCAGAAACGGCGACAAGATGCTCCGATACCGCCACTGGACAACCCTCGATTCAGCAAGATGAAACCCGTTCGAACGTGACCCAGGCTGAACGATTACGATGTATTCACAGTGAGTCTGCTTTCAAAAACCGATTATCTACCTACGAAATTCACAACTGTGTTAATATACTTGACCCCGTCATATTCTTAGCAGAATGCAAACCTTTAATTTTGAATGAAATTGATAAGGGCTTAAACATGTATAAATCAGGTCTTAAGATAGGATCCTGTTTATCCTGTCAATATGTCATAATATCACAAGAGAGCGATAATATTCATACATTTAACTTTAACAGTAAACTTGAGGTGATATTGCAATCTGCAGATAAATCTATATGGTATGAAGAGAAGATTGTACAACCTATACTAGATCATATGGATAATTTTGAATCGCGTACCAGTTCAAAAGCTTTATACAGTATTGAGAAATTAACAATATATGTGACACAATACGATTCATTGAATGCAGGGATGTATACTGAATTACCCGACTTTATAAAATCGAAGAGAGCTGTTATTAACATTCGTAATACTGATAAATATTGCTTTGCATACTGTCTGTTAGCATCCAAATACCCAGTAGAACGTAACAAGAATCGACCCACCTCCTATAAAAGATATGATTTTCTTAACGAATTTAACTTTGAGAATATAACATTCCCCGTATCATTGAAAGATGTAGAAAAATTCGAGAATCAAAATTCAAATATTTCAATAACGATATACGGTGTTGAAAATGAATCGATTATTCTCTTATATCAACCAAGAGAGATAAAATCACATCATGTTAATCTTTTAATGTATAAAAGACATTATTGTCTGATAACAGACTTATCACGTTTGCTAGGAAAGCAGCTAACTAAACATAATGGGCGAAAATGGTTATGTAACAATTGTAACTTGTATTTCACATCAGAATCACGTTTAAATAGCCATAAAAAGCGGTGTATGATGAATCAAATGATCAGAATGCCCGAGGCTGGTAAAACTGATCTCGTTGAATTTAACGCATATTCGAAATGTCTAAAAGTTCCATTCGTAGTTTATGCAGACATAGAATGTATCTTACGTAAGGTAGATTCGTGTCAAGATCTATCGAGTAAAAGTTGGACACGTACCATTCATAAACATGAAGCGTATGCAATTGCATTACATTTGGTCTGTAGTTATGATAAAAATTTAACACGTTTCAAATCATTTGAAGGTCCATATGCAATTGAAAATTTTCTTAAAGAATTAACGTTAATTGCAAATCAGGTCATTAATATATATGCTAATAAAATTGAAATAAGTATGAGAGATGTGGATGAGCTAGAATATCAAAATGCAACACGATGTCACATATGCAAACGTGAATTTCTTAACTCGTGCATAAAGGTTCGTGATCATTGTCATTTGACTGGAAGTTACGTTGGCCCAGCTCATAAGCACTGCAATTTAAATAGGAAAATGCCAGGATTCATACCAATATTCTTTCATTGCTTGTCAAAATACGATGCTCATTTCATAGTAAAGAAACTAGGTTACGATACGGAACCTATCAACTGTATTGCACAAACTTCTGAAAATTACTTATCCTTTAGCAAAAGATATACAAATTCGAATGGAATGAGTATATATCTAAGATTTCTGGATAGCTATCGTTTTTTGGATTCAAAACTTAGTAACCTTTCGGATATGTTAGAAGCAGATATTTCTGGATAGCTATCGTTTTTTGGATTCAAAACTTAGTAACCTTTCGGATATGTTAGAAGCAGTTGATTTTCATTACACCAATAATATGTACACGAATCCTTTGCATAGACAACTGATGAAACGCAAAGGTGTCTTCCCGTACACGTATGTGGATTCTATAGAAAAATTATACGAGAATAGTCTACCATCCAAACATCAGTTTGATCATGTAAGCGATGAGGATTATAGTCATGCTAGAACGGTATGGAATGAATTCAATGTTAAAAATCTGGGTGAATATTTAAATATATATCTTAAGTGCGATACATTAATACTAACGGACGTGTTTGAACGCTTCCGTGAATTAAGTATCGGTTTGTACGGACTCGACCCGTGTCAGTATTACACACTTCCCGGGTTAGCCTATGATGCAATGTTAAGAACGACTGGTGTACAGATTTCATTATTAACAGATAAGACTATGCTAGATTTCTTCGAAAAAGGATACGAGGTGGAATTTGCACTGTGTCCAAACGGTATGCAAAGGCGAATAACAGATACATGACTAGCTATGATAACACTCAACCAACTAATTATTTAATGTACGTTGACTGCAATTCTTTATATGGATATACAATGGAAAATAATAGCTTACCATACACTGATATAAGGTGGCTAACTGATGCTGAAATTAAATCAATAGATTTTATGTCTATTACAAGTGATTCTGACGTGGGATATGTGTTGGAAGTAGACTTTAAATATCCACAGGAACTTCATGATATACAAAATGATTTGCCATTATGCCCTTTGAATGAAATCGCGCCAGATGATAAGTATACAAAATTGCTAACAACATTGAATGATAAAAATAAATACGTATTACATTATCTCAATTTTCAACAATGTGTTAAACTTGGTTTGATTCCATCGCGTATACATAGAGTAATAGGTTACAAACAATCTAACTGGATAAATCCTTACATTGAACTCAACGCTCGTAAACGTATTGAAGATAAGACGAAATTTGGTCAAAATCTATGGAAGTTAATGAATAATTGTGTTTATGGAAAATTTATAGAGAATGTAAAACGTTATAATTCATTTCATTTAGCTACCAGCTGGAAACGAGCGCGTAAATTGTTAGCTCGACAGACATGTATAAGGTACGTGATTTTTGATGAAAATTTAATAGGTATAGAATTGGTCAGAGATGAAATATTGATGAATAAGCCAATATACATAGGACAAGCAATCCTGGATCTATCCAAACATAAAATGTATGACTTTTATTATGAAATTCTGAAGAAAAATTGGAAAGATGTAACGTTAATCTATACGGACACGGATGCTTTTCTCTTTGAATCTAGCTGCGATATATATGAATTTATTAAAACCAATATACATTTATTCGATACATCGAATTATCCAATGGATAATGTGTATGGTATTCCGTTAGCAAATAAGAAAATTTCAGGATTATTCAAGGATGAGCTAGCCGGTAGAGTGATGACTGAATATGTAGGGTTGAAATCGAAATTATACTGTTATCGATATGATACTGAAGTGATTAAAAAATCAAAAGGTGTAACAAAAGATTCGATGAGATTCATAACCTTTGAACAATATCTCTCATGTATTACACATCCTGACACGATACATCGAAGCATGCAGACATGTTTCAGAAGTTATAAACATGATGTTCATACCATTGAATCTAATAAGATAGCTTTAAGTGGTATCGATACAAAACGATACATTCCCAATAATTCATTTTCAACATTAGCATGGGGACATTATGCTATAGAAAATTGTCAAGTGTAATTTTCTTTTTCTTTTCTCAATAAAGCATAGATTCAACAGAGTTAAAAGGTATTACTAGGCCACGATAATAACATATTACTGTATTTCAAAAAAAAAACAAAATAATTGAGTTTCAAGTATAATTGTAAAGTGTGTTACAACTGAGTTAAAAGGTATTACTAGGCACATGATAATAACATATTACTGTATTTCAAAAAAACGAAATAATTGAGTTTCAAGTATAATTGTAAAGTGTGTTACTAATTACATGATAATAACATATTTACATCATTTTAAAATATATTTACTAATTATATCAAAATGTTATTATCATATCTCCGTTAAGGGGTGAGGGGAGGATTTATATATAATCAATGTGAACTAGCATGTACAAAGGCTCTTATTTCAGCTATAATCATGTATGATGTTTGTTTATCGTATATTACTAATTACTTCAAATTGTAATTATCATGTTTACGTTAAGGGTAGGTGAATTTATATATACTCAATGTGAACTAGCATGTACGTTATGTTAAAATCTCTACAATTAAATGTTAATTCAACTATAATCATGTATGATTTTTTTTTTTAAAGTATAAAAGTGTTATTATCATGTTTAAGTTAAGGAGATGTGAATTTATATATAATCAATGTGAACTAGCAGTTACAGGAGATGTCAGGAATCAATGTGAACAAAAAAATAAAACACAATATATCATTAAAATTATATTTCTTTATTGAGTTGTGTGTTTTTTTTATTTATACAATGTCCACCTCATTAATCCATTCACGGGTAGGAAATCCTAACCATTTCACCAGAATCCTATCACCACGACGTCTGATGATCCTTTCAACTAAATACGTATCTGGATATTGAGTTTTCTGTAATTCATAACCGTAGAATGCTCCTTCAATCAGTTTACCCTCCAGATCCTCGATGAGATAGGTCAATGGATGTGTCCTTTGCACTGTACGTATCCTAAAGACTTCAACACTCCAATTTGGTAGATAACCTTTCTCCATAACACCTTTATGCTTAGAAATCCTCACGTAGTCACCAACACGATGAAGCCTAGATCTTCGCTTCTCACGCAGACTTCTATCATATTTGTATACGCTGAGCAGGAGAGAATTATCACGAACTTCTACAGGCTTCATACGAATCGTTCGATGGTAAGTATTATTGTATGTATGAATAATTCTAGGTAGTATGTTTATCCATTGATATGAGCCTTGAACAATAAATTCCTTATGCAAAATCAGTTTGATCGTTCTTATTAAACGTACCACTGCAGCAGCCTTAACGTGAGTGAATGTACTGTAATGATTAATATTATTACGATTCATTAGTTCGCGGAAATGTTTATTGTAAAACTCCCTTCCTTTATCAGATTGAACATTCTTCGGAAACGATTCCATTTCATTCAATATCTCCTCCATAGCAGTCGAAACGTTAATACCACTTTTATCACGTAATGGTCGTGCATAAGCCATCTTGGAATAAAAATTGCATGCAAGAAGAATATACTTATAATTCCTATTGTCTCTTGCATAATTAGACATGTCCATAAGATCTATTTGTACTAAATCGTTCATTCCTTTGCTTATGATCTTACGACGTAAAAATCGTCTTCTAGCTGGTGCATGTAACTCGGTTGCAATGCGACGTTTTATCATGCTATAATTTTTGATGTTTTAAGTTCTGTAATAATTTCTTCTATCTCGGGTGAGTGATTCAAATTACCTGCATCCCTCGACGCAACCAATAATCTTAATCTGTTTATTATTTCATTCGGATCGTTCCAGTAGACGTAATCTAATTTTCTCTGCGGTACATGTTCTTTCCAACGTAAACCAAATCCAGTTCGATTACTAACAAGGTCACGAATGTTATGACGATACTTGAACCCTCGATTTGCTCTTAAACGTCCATCTCTTGAATAGCCGTGTCTGTAAACTTGAGTATTCTGTAAGATTTGTGAATACACGTCTAAATCATCATCTGTGTACGATGTCTTGCGAGGTAAACGTTTAAATAATAATTCATATAAGCCTGCTGTGCGTTCATACGTATCTGTTCCTATCTGAACACCATCAGATTTAAACACAACTGTCTTGTTACCCAATTAATACTCATTATCCTCGTAACGTATGCCGTAAGTATTATCCATGTCACTCGAACTGGCAGTTCGAACCTTGTGTAGATAATTTGACACGAGATCAGATCCGTTAGCATCATCTGTAGTTTCGTCGTCGTCGTTGTTGTCTTGGTGTGCTTTCGCTATTACTTTCAATGGTTCGGTTACAGGTTGAAGAACTTCAGACATGACTCGTTGCGTTTCGAATTTCATTCCTTTGAGAGAACGTAACTTTTCTCTTATTGCCCTACTGTGACGGGCAATGGATTCCGTCTTATAGCTTCAACATCCATATCGAAATGAATGTATAATTAATCAGCTACTGCTAATTTATATGAAACTATCAGTTCTATACTTAATATATGACCATCTTTAGCACGTCCGACTGGCGCTGTAAACGATAGAATATCGCCAGTTTCAACTCTTACAGGATATCTTTCAACTAATCCGTTTATTGCAAACAATGTATCATTTACAGCATGCGGATGTACCGATGGTACGATGGAACACGAGAGTACACTTCCATTTCCAGGAACTTTATAGTATTCGAGTCCCGATGTTAACGTATACCTTAAAGAGGGACCTCGAAACGGACGTGTTTGTAATGAAATTATGAGTTGTGCTTTCAATTGTTGTAACATAGTGTTTACAACATTTCTCATTCGTGTTTTCATAGTATGAATATCATTATTTATAGTGATTAGTTTATTATCAAGTTCCGTTTGTCGTGCGGTTAGTTCTTTCACTTCTTTTTCTACAGCTGTAGTAATAGTCTCGCTAGCGGAGGTGATTGTTCTAGTTAACTGACTTTGTAATTCATTCTGTTTCCGTGTAATAGTATCGGCAATGTTTGTTATAGTCTCAGTTAAACCCGTTTGCAATTCATTATGTTTCTGTATAAAGAAATGATTAACATAACTCATGGTGACTGCATCACTATCATCTATCGGGTCGGCTAAATCCTTCAATCTCTTCATTCGAAATGATAGAGTTTCATTAGAGTCGTTAATTGGAATCCTATCATCTACATATTTTTTATTAGGAACATCGTGTTCGTGAAGGGGGTCCAACAGCGTTTTCATTCTTATACCATCTATAATGACATTATTTTCGGAATCACGTTTAAATGCATATTTACTTAAGTACTCCATTAAATTGCTGTATTGGATGTCGAGCGATTTTTGTATGTGATCCCTAAGCATAGCTTCAAACTCGCCCATACGCTGATACGAGGTCTGCCCGCTGAAGATCTGCATTCGATTCTCGACGTCAGCCGTATGCGTATCCACATAACGTTTAGTCGATGCATCGTCACCTTCTTCAGGGTCGTGAATATTGCACAACCGCTTTCCCTTGAATCGATAGTTTCCCGATCCATCTCTAGTTATGATATATCGATTGAACACACCCCTAGAGGGTATGATTCTTCGGGATCCGAACCTGTCGATACTCATTGCTTAAGTAATGGATTATTCTATTTATTCATTCTGATAAAGCGATCAAAACCGTGACGGTAGCGTCCCTCGTTCAGTGGATATTCTGGTACTATAACAACAAAGGATCGTTCATCACTCTCCCATAAATGTTTACACATATCCTTAAATTCATCATAGGACATATCGGTATTTACATAATCTTCGTATATATGTTTTAAATTGAGATTATCCTGTCTAAAGAATATAATCATATTTGCATTATCTCTAATTAAATGTTTAGGTACTTTAGCATATGATTTTGCTAAATATATAGCATCGACATTACGATGTCTACCCATACTGTAATATGAAGCTATCTTACCCTGTTTTTCATTTATCACATCATGAAATACGAATATCGAATTTTCTCTAGCATCCGACGTTTGAATTACTTTATCACCATCATCGAACGTAAATACACCTATATCGGGTATAGTTTTCAGTAACCTGAGTAAATATCGATATTTAGGTTGTTGCAACGATTTCGAGTATATGTAGAGGTTTTCGAATCTCAGACCATTCTCGTGAATAAGCAGGTTGAGTAAAACGTTCGTTTTTCCAGCATTTGAACTGCCCAGTATGAGCGCTCTAACGTTACTCGGAAACAACGTACCGTGTCGTCCTTTGCGAATGTCATCCTCGAAATCTAACACCTGTATGGGTAGCGTACACTTTTGCTTTACTATCTCCATATCGCGACTAATACTTATAAAGCATAAGTTTTGTCTTTTATTTCGTTCGTGATAAGGGCAATCTATGTCTTTACTGGATTTAGCCAATCGTCATAGGAATCGTATACTTATAAAGCACACGTTTTGCCTTTTTTATTTCATAGTGAGACATGCGCTCTACACGTGCACGCAAAGGTTCGGGAATTCTTAATTCCTTGATTAATTCATTACCATTTGAGGCACATTTACCGGGTTATCGTTTCTGCGGTCCCGGAACGAAACTACATAAACGCTTGCAGAGAGGTGACTTACCGGTGAACGGGCTAGATTCAGCGTGTCTCGATCACGATCGGGCTTACGCAGAGAGTACTGATACAGAATCTCGTCGTCTAGCCGATAAGGTGTTGGTAGAGAAAGCTTGGAGACGTGTAAAGTCTGCCGACGCTTCTTTTGGGCGAACGACTTGCAGCTCGACTTGTGACTGCACTTATGAAGGGTAAATTGGCAGCGGGCGCTGGCATGCGTAAACGACGCAACAAGAGAGGTGGTTTCTTACCTTTGCTACCACTTTTAGCAGCTCTAGGTGCAGCAGGTGGTCTAGCTGGAGGTGCTGCTCAGATTGCTACGGCTGTCAATAAGAAACGTTCCGATGCAAAACAACTTGCGGAATTAACACGTCACAACGAGCGCATGGAATCTTTGGCTCAGGGCAAAGGTCTTCGCCGTAAGAGACGTCGTAAGGGTAGAGGATTATATCTTCGATCAAAAAACTCGGGGCGAGGCCTATATTTATCCCGGAAAAAGCCCTGAGTGCTAACGAGATCGATTCGTATGCACGACGTCTACACATTCCACATTTTAGAGGTGTCTACATGATCGATAAACTACCTCCACGTCCTCGATACTATGAGAGAATAGTAGTGAATCTGGATACATCAAATAACCCTGGTACACATTGGGTTGCTGTACGTAAGGATGGTGACGTTGCCTACTACTTTGACAGTTTCGGCGATCTGAGACCTCCGGAAGAGATAGAAACGTACCTTTCGGGTGTCAAGCTCCTATATAATACGACGAGCTTTCAAGAATTCGATTCTGTGATTTGCGGTCACTTGTGCCTTCAGTTTCTCCTCGATGAGTTACACGATCACCGTGAGTGGTAGTGATACCAGCTTCTCTACATTTCTAAATCCACCATTACATCTGGATCCTAACGGACATTACGAGATAGCTCTATTGAATTTTGAGACTTTTTACTCGATTCCGAATGTGGACGAGAGTAATAATCTATTCCATTACGTTCGCGATGGAAAAGTCGAACGTATAATAATTCCACCGGGTACTTATGAATTGGATGATATCGCCAGATTGATCAAGGATACTCTCGACATCGGTGACGACTTTATTCTACGTGCTAATAATAACACCATGAAATCAGAAATTCAATCTCCCTATATTATCGACTTTAGTCGTGAGAGATCTATTGCTTCACTTCTCGGTTTCACCTCTAAACAGAGGGTACCGGCAAACGTGCTGACCGAGTCTAATGATTTGGTTAACATATTCAAAGTCAGCATCATACGTATCGAGTGTAGTCTTGCAACGGGATCTTTCATCAATGGTAAAAGTGGTCATTCTCTGTATGAATTTTTTCCATCGGTACCTCCAGGTTATCATATTTCGCAGGAACCATCAAGTCCTATATATTTACCAATCATCGATACGAATCTCATTGATCATCTCGACATTAGAGTGGTAGACCAGAACGGCGATAAGTTAGATTTCAGGAACGAAACCATCACTGTACGATTGCACATACGTCGTAATGGGTATAAGTTTTAAGAGACGATGCTATATTAAAAAACATCTCTCGAGATTGACCTCTACTCGATCATCGACCCGCAAGCTAATCACATCGTCTAATCGAAGATTTCTCGCTAACTTAGGCTTCAAGGTTCTATGATGGATGTGTTGGACGTGACCGGGATTCCGACCTTTGATGATAAGATCAGTAAGGAGGAAGAACACGTATTCCTACCGTACAATACGTCAGCTCTCGATGTGAACGATGAAATTAGAATTCCATGTCAAGCTGAAGATTTGTACACGCTTCCTAGTAGAAGTTATCTCTACATTGAGGGGACCCTCACTAAACCCGACGGCACCGTTGCCACATCGAAATTGAGTAACAATGCTATGGCATTCCTATTCGATGAGATTCGTCTGGATATGAATGGAACGACTATTGATAGAACTAGGAATCCGGGCATTTCATCAACGATGCGTAACTATGCTGCACTGAATGAACTGGAATCGAATCGTTTACTAAATGCTGGATGGATCTATCCTGGAGGTGTGGTAGACATCGTGAATACATCGAATGGTATCTTCAATGCTATCGTTCCTCTTTCGATGTTGCTGGGTTTCGCCGACGATCACAAGGAGGTCATACTTAATAGCAAGTTTGAACTTATTCTCATTAGATCTAAGGATTCTAATAATTGTATCATTGGAAACGATCCTACAACCATACAACTAACTAGACTCGAATGGAGGATGCCTGTACTTCGACTTTCAGATTCTGAACGAGTTGATAAACTTAAACTCGTCAAATCGGATAAACCTCTACACGTCGCATTTCGAACCTTGGACCTTCACACTCAACCTGCTGTACCTCAAACTAAAGCGTTCACATGGAACATTGCAACCACGACTAAACTTGAAAAACCACGTTTCGTCATAGTCGGTGCACAAGTGGATAGATTGAATCATCTCGCTAAGGATGCTTCTCTATTTGATAATTGTAATATCACCAATCTGAAACTTTATCTCAACAGTGAACCTTACCCCTATCACGATATGAATTTGGATTTCGCCAATTCGAAATTTGCATCTCTGTATGATCAATATTCCAAATTTCAATCATCCTACTATGGAAAGGAGAATTACCCTCTTTTGAAAAGGAATGACTTTCTGAAATATGCACCGCTATTCGTCATCGATTGCTCTCATCAACCTGAGGATACTGTGACGGGGGCAGTGAATGTCAGATTGGAAGTTCAAGCATCGTCAAATTTTCCTGCACAAACTTCATTATTCTGTTTAATTATTCATGATAAATTATTCACTTATAAACCATTAACTCATGTTGTACTCTATCATATAGGTGTAATAAATACAACATTACAAATTCAAATTATCTTTTTATTGACTTTAACATACATCTCCAATATCCTCTTCCTTGCACTCCTGCTTTTTGCATCATATGAACATAATGATTTATGAATATCATACAACTGATATAAATTTCTTTCAATATATGGAATTAGTCTTTTAAGTCCATTGAATGCAGTACTATTCAGATTTATACTGCCCACATTTAAACATGTATTCACAAACGTTATTTCTTGCATCTTATTCATGCATAACATTATATTAAATGCATATATTATATTTTCACTGTACGGTGCACATGGATGCTTACCATCTTTCAGATACGTATCCAAAACACACAAATTTGACATTATTACCTCCCAATCCTCTTTTGTAATATACACAAACGTATCGTCATGTGTGGCTTTAATGTAAAGTGATGGGAGTTCATTGTATAATCCTATGTTCACACGAAAGTCAATGCTGATGGAGATGTCGTTATCGTTCATGCACACACTATTTACCATCACTCGCAACTCCCTCCTCTACTTCTTCTGCGAAGGGTGTGAAGGGTTCGAACATCATTATGATGAAACTGTCTTGATCGAACGTCTTCTTGGCTTTGACGATTCTCGGTTTGCAGTTCGTCTTCTTATTTTTCTTGTCTCCTTTCTTACTGGATCTGCGGACATACACGAACTATGTCTCAACATCGTGAATATTTAATACACTTGTTAACGTAAAACTCTTATTATTTTATACTCACTTTTCTATGACTTCCTCCTCGGGTTTCGATGTACCGATATCCTTAAACGGACGATCATTGTACGGACCGCACACATCTTCACCTTGATCCTGTTCGGACTGGCATGCCACATCGTCACTTTGGGCTTTACTGAAATAAACATATTTATCATTAGTTATATAACACATAACAACACTTTCACGTTAACACACAATTATAATTCTACTTACCCGAGATACACTTTACAATTCTTTCCGCATTGAGCATAAGATGTGATGGAATCATGATGGGAAGGATTCTTGCAAATCACTTGATGCATCTTTCCATCACACGTTTCATCGTGATGCTCAACCCAATGCTTTTGCAAATCTTCGAAATTGCGTAGATTCTCCCAGAATCTGGTATCACTTTCAATGATAGGAGTTGTTGTTCCACTCATCTTGACGTTGCGATGTGAAGTGAGAATGCATTCGTTCCCTAGTGAGCAGATGGGTGATGAAACGTGATCATACCTGTCTCCCCCCTCCCCATCCTATCGTCGATTGTACTTAACGTACGGAGGGTTTGTGTGAAGTGAGGACACGCTCGTTCCCGAGCTGGCGGGACAGGGCGAGACCTGTTAATTCGAATTTACTATATTACCGTTTTATCACGTTTCCCCCCTTCCACCTTCTCGTCGCTTGTACTGGAGGAGGACTAGTGTTTATCCTATCGTACATGAATGGGTATCGAACCGAGGACTCTATGTTCATATATATGAATCCCTCCGAGAACTCGATATTCATAGATGACCCACACATATACACATATGCACAAATCTTGAGGAATGACAACACGTCATCACCCTTATACTTCAATGTGGAATAGATTTATATTTTCTCGTACCTCGATGTGGGAATGGAATTTAACCTTTTCTTAACCTTTACATCGCTCTTGGATACGTAGCTCAAGGAGAGATTCTGCATAGGGAACACCCCTTACCAGAATGTCTTATTACATTTATTTTCATAAATCTCTCCCAGTAAACATACCTAATCATTCTCTCGATATTCTTTTATCTAAAGATTAACGATACTGCATCATATATCATACACTAAACGTAATAGATATCAAACCCTACACTCGCTATTCATACATGAGAGTTTAAGCACAGACATCGAAGCACTGAACGTAATAGATATCAAACCCTAGACTCGATATTCATACATGAGAGTTCAAGCACAGTCATCGAAGAATTACTATCAATACATTTAATTCAAACATCCCCGGAACCCCCGTTACCCACCCCGCCCCATCACAATATCGAACCCTAGACTCGATATTCCTACATGAGAGTTCAAGCACACACACACACACATCGGAAAGAATTCACATTTCGAAGAATTACTATCAATACATTTAATTCAAACATCCGCGGAACCCCCGTTGTCCACCCCGCCCCATCACAATATCGAACCCTAGAGTCGATATTCATACATGAGAGTTCAAGCACACACACACACATCGGAAAGAATTCACATTTAATTCAAACATCCCCGGAACCCCCCCCCCCCCCGTTACCCATCCCACCCATCACACATCACACATCACACACACACACACACAATCATCATCATCATCATCATCATCACCCCAACCCTCAAACACATCTCACTGCACAGGGGAGAACGGCACTACGCCAACACTCCCCTTCTTTTACAACTCGATTTTCATATAGGAGAGTTCTAAATCAATGAGCATTCTACATCACTCATATATTAACACAGAGGAGAGTTCAACATCGTATCTACACTGTGCTGATTCTCTCAATTCTATACTACTAACGTATATTCTAATAAAAGATACAATCTAATGAGCTAAACAACCTCGAGAGTAAAATATTTTATAAAATTCGAGCATAATCAATAGGTTGTCATATATTATCATGCACAATTATGGCACACCTACCTGTAAGATCAATGACGTACTTCCTACATAGAAATGTAAACCAATATTGGAAGCTGATGTACAGATAACGTCTGTGCAGATGTACTTTCTGTATATTACTCGTATAACATATATGCCCGATTTCACAAACAGATGTTAAAATCGACGTTAACAAATGTAACGTAACAAATGTAACAGCGCTAACAATTTCTTGCATCTCACCAACCTGTTTTCTGAAAATGTTAACAAACTCGTGTAAACGCCAAGAAATTTATAAATATTACAGCTATAGAAGGCTATGGATGAGTCGTATTATTTTCTGAATGTACTGCGATGCGCTTTAGTTTTCATTTTCGTCTGCACCGCAGTCTGCACACAGCTAAAAATGGCGGATAAACAAAATCGTAAACAAAAGCCGTGAAACAAATTTATCATAAATGGAGAGAAAATTGTTAATTGAATTGGTGACGACATATAACGATATCGTGGAAAATGAGACGGATGAGGTGAATGTAAAAGAAAAAGATGTCACGTGGTAAAAAACTGTAAACACATTTAATTCAAATTGCATGTGTCATTACTAGAAACACGAAACGTATTACGTAAATTTAAAACGAGGTGCGAGGAAGTACAAGTGACGAGTGACTTGAACGTTTAAGACGGGAGGTGGACAGTGTATTATCCACATTGTTCAGTGAATTATAAAATCGCAAAGTTATTAATACTTGATGCAAAGGCGAGATCGGCATATTCCTTTCGATGCATGTTTTAACTCAGTATTACGTAAATTTAAAACAAGGAGCGAAGAAGGGCAAGTGACGAGTGACTTAACGTTTCAAGACGAGAGGTGAACAGTGTTAAACACCAGGTAATAAAAATGTAATGCACTTACTGAAGCCAAAATCTCATTGATTTTAGACTTGCGAAAATAACGAAGAAATAATATTTCATGATTGTTACAGTATATAACCTTAAGTCCCTTATATACTTTATAAAAGGATGTATGATTGTAATGCAAGTGTTTAAATTGGGGAACCTAATATCAGCAAAATTCTTCACAGCAAAAGGACTAAGACAAGGTTATGGCATATCACCTACACTATGGAGATGTTGATAAAATCAAATGAGTCATGTAGGGGAATGGAACTAAATATCAATGGCCACTTATTGCACAAATTACTATTTGTAGTTGACCAAATAATAATAGGACAGGATAAATATGATGTAGAATATAATATTAGAAAATTAACAAACGCATTTGAAGTAGGTGGATTAAAATTAAATGCCATTAAAACAGAATATATGGTAATAGGAGGAGATTCGTAAGATCTGCAAGTAAATTGTGTGATAAATGTGTCGAGCAATTTATATACTTAAGTTATAAAATATATGAAGAAGATTATCAATAAGATAAATTGTGCAAGGAAGGCGATTAGGAGTTTTAAGTCTTCTATGGAATTGGAATTTGACTAGAGAGACTAAACAGCAAATTTTAAGAGCAGTAATAGAAAGTATACTTATATATGTGTCCAAAAGTTGGACATTAAGTGGAAGAATGCAGAAAAGAGTATTAGTGTCAGAAATGGATAGACTTCGAAGACGTATGAGGTTATCAAGGTTACAAAATGTCAAACACCTACATTAGACATGAAATGCACGCACTGGTAACTATTATAGACACAATGTCCAGTAGAACTCCACATTGTAATGGACATGTACAACGGATGCCGGAAGAACGGTGGTCCAACCAAGTCCTAAAGTGGGAAGTACCAGGCAGAAGAAAGCGGGGAAGAGCCAGAAGAACTTGGTACGAGGAAATATATGGTCATATGAAGAAGAGGGCACTGGAAGGACAATGAAACGACAGGAATCTCTGAAAAGCAGGGACCAAGGGTGAACTGCTGTAAAGTGAAAAATATATAAATAAAAATTACATAATTTTCTTCAGAAGGCAGGTGCATATGGTTTTACTTACTTGAAACTTTGATTATAAGCCTCATTAAAAATATGACGTCATAGAAATCAGGCACTGACTTATGACTTAGCATTTGATAAAGTTATTTCCACTTCTGTTCTAATTGTTCATTTATCCCCTTCATTTGGGTCAAAAATACTTCTGTGATATCTCGTTTCGATAACTGACTAAGGTTTGTATTTAAGTGTTTTTAGACTTTTTATGTAACTACTGATATTATGGTCGTCTGATATAATCTTAGTGGTTTTTGTTTGCTTTGTTTATATATCAGCCAGTCGCATTAGTAATCAAAAGGTTTTGGAATTAAAACATAGCTTCCTGCATTATAACTTTCTTTCAATGTGTTATATCTCTTCACTTTATATTTCTTTATTTTTGAGGCTATCGCTTTATCAATTTTGGGCTCCACATATTTTAAGATTTTTTTTTTCAAACAGTGTAATTCGTTATCTAAATGTGTTGTAAAACTACAACAATATGATGGAATATTCTTTTTAGTCCAGGCATAACTATTAAGTGTCGAATATACTGCCTCAGGCCTTTTAATGCTCTTAGTTTCTAAGTTATTGTGCCTGTGTGCTCTGAACTGTATTCAGAAATGGGTGGAATATATTTGTTGAACCTTCTTGCTCCATTGAGAATGTTGAATTCGTTATGTGAAAACTAAACTAAATTCCGTGGCAAAGTAGCTCATGCAGGAGAAAGGTTTACCGAATCCATCACTTCTCCCAAAACGGGTGTCAAAGGTGAGGTGTGATAATGAAGGGTGGAAGGTATTTTGCGCTTTGATACCCTTTCGGCTGTTGAATAAATTAGTTACAGCTGGTTTTATTGTATTATCCCATTAATGAATTAATGTCGTTCAAATGCTTGCGTTCTTTTACGTTAACTTCGTTCCCTATATTCTTAGAGTTGAGTGAGAGTTGTTGGCTCTACTATGTACTGAATGTGTCTATATCTTAGCATTTCTTCAATGAAGGAACAAAGAAAACCTGGGTGCAATTAGATGTTCTATATTAAAAAACTGTGCCCCAAGACTAACATAGTTGTAACAGTGTTAAGCAAATTACTATCTCACTATTCAGATGTGGAAAATGAGAAAAATATGATTTTGCACGAAGTTTTGCATTTTTATATTATCACTTTTTTGGTAATTTACATCCTCCAACGTTAAGTCATATCGGACGGTGAATGAATTGGGTGAAATGATGCTCAAATGAGTTACCCGACATTCGTCTTGAAGGAAAAGGGAAACCCCCGGAAAAAACCTTATCCAGGTAACTCACCCTGACCGAGATTCGACCTCGGGACCCCTTGAACGTGAGGCATGCTACCACCATGCTACCGAGGCGGGCTATAATATCACTTGAATGGTGCGAGTAAAAGTGGTAGTAATGAATGGTTTATATGGTCACATAACCCGTTATTTGGTAAAATAGTTGTGATTCCCCTCGAGAGATTGCTGCCTTGTCGGTGGCGGAGAGGCTCAGTACTTAGTGATCCAAATGGCTGGCTGAGTGAGCATAAAGTACCATCCAGCAAGAGGTGAGGGGAAGCAAAAAGTAATCCACAATGGAGGCTCAAGAGTCCTGTAAGGCTCTGTAAGACAATTCATCTACGAAACGACGACTCCGAAATAAAACTCGTCTAAGGGAAGGAAACCCTGGCTCTCCAGTTTGGAGGTTGTGCGAAGTGTTGGTAGCCCCTCCACGTAAAAATATGTTACTCATAATCTTCGCAAAGGAATGCAGTCGGACTGTCTAAGTGGTCGACGCACTAGGAGGACGAAGAAAGAGTACCGGTTTTAATAAGAAGATACAATCCTCATGGAAGTGGAGATGTAGAACGCCATAGAAAAAGATGGGAATAGCTGATAGAAAGCGAAGACGGAACAGGCAGAAATACCTAATCCCTGAAGTGAAGAGGAGGAGGAAGAAGGAGTTGTGGACCTCGGGAAAGTTTTCTTTTCGTCTGTCTTAAAAAGTGTTCAGTTTTTCTTCCAATGATTACTCTGTGTGTAAATGATTGGTGAAGATAACACTAGGGAACACGTTTTCTGTACCCAAAACAAAATAGGCCAATTCTTATGCAAAATGACTCGCTGATTCCAAAAATGCCTCTGAAAATGCTGTATCACGTAACGTTTTTGAGATTTTCTTATTCATTTATATAAAATTACAGAAATGAGGTATGATACCAACTCATATTGACTTAATTTAAAATAATGGCCATTGACTTTTCTAAATACAGCTTAAAGGCAGTTTACTACCTTCAATACCTTTGTTTCATGCCATAGGAATGAAGGAGGCATACGATTCCATGTCCATAATTTTAGATGCTATTAGTTATCAAAACCATGGCTGGGAAATTTGTAGTGACCTCAAGGTAGTTGCATTGCTAACGGGACTGCAGGGAGGTTTCACAAAATATTGCTGTTTTTTCTGCTTATGAGACAGTAGGGCACTGACAAGCATTTAATAATGAAAGAGTGGGGGAAAAGGGAAGACTATACTCCGGGAGCAAGCAATGTTAAGTATGTGCCTCTAGTAGACCCAAACAAAGTTCTTCTCCCCCCACTTCACATAAAGCTCGGGTTAATGAAGAATTTTGTTAAAGTTTTGGACAAAAGTGGAAGTGCATTTGAGTATTTAAGAAGTATCTTTCCCAAAATAAGTGAATCTAAATTAAAGGAAGGTATATTTGTCGGTCCTCAAATAAGACTACTTCTTAAATACAGTGTTTTTGAATCAAAGCTTAAACGTGTTGAACTGGCAGCATGGAAATCATTTAAATCAGTGGTGGAAGGCTTCTTGGGTAACAACAAAGTAGAATAGTCTCAGAACTATTAAGGAGCTACAAAGAAATGGGTTGCCGTATGTCACTTAAAATCCACTTTTTGCACTCTCACCTTGATAGTTTCCGTACAAACCTAGGAGCTGTAGTAAGTGATGAGCAAGGTGAGCGTTTTCACCAGGACATTTCTGAGATGGATAGACGTTACCAGGGTATTGCTGGGATTCAGCCATGTTCGGAGACTATTGTTGGTTCCTCAAACGGGAGAGTCAATACAAAAAAAGTCAACAGTGAAACACTTCTGAGATAATTCAGGTATTGGTTTTCATCATTATCTTGTGTTTATTTATTTTAATAATTATTATTATTATTTTTAATGTTATTTGGCAATAAAATACCTATTATTTTCAATTAATCAAATATGAGTTATCTCATCACATTTCTGTAAGTTTTCATAAAACATTATGAATACCTAAAAAACGTTACGTGATAGAGCATTTTGAGGGCCATTTTTGGAATCAGCAGATCAGTTTACATAAGAATTTACCTATTTTGTTTCGGGTATCTAAAAATAATTGTTTTTGTTCCCCAGTGTAATTATATTTTATAGAGTGATGCGTTCGATATCCCTTGGCTTTACTCTTGGTGGGATTTACAGAAAAAAGTAAGTAACCAAAACCGTGCTTGAATCACAGGTGAATATCACACCACTCTTAGTAACTGGCCTTAGATTTCCTTGTGCATGGATTGTGTTAAATAGCCATCCAATAGTTACCCATTTGATCCATAGCCATTGTAACAGATATTGCAATTTTACCACTGCTTAACAAGAGTTAAATCAGTTTATATGTAATTTTCAGGACTTCCTATTCTTTTACAGGTATGTAAATAGGATATGCCTTTATTGGCCTAAATACCTACAACTTCTTGCTTTAGAATAGGCTGCTGTCGACTGGTACGCATTCCTGATGGACGGATGAGCTAGACTTGTTGCAATGAAACAATTGCAAGCACTGCACAGGAATCTAGTGCAGACACATGTACAGTAGGGTGTGTGCTCTCCAAACTAATGTTCCATCTTGTTATGAGCGATATATCTAGTGGCGAGAGGTCTCTTGAGACACAAACCACATTCTCTGTAATTACTTACTGCTTGCCTTAACACTTAGGACAAGAGCGTATTATTGTGGCAGCTGCGATTGTAGAGTCCTTGTGGTGCTAAACTGTGTCGTGTATTTTCAGTTCGGCAAAGTCGAAGCACGAACTTGTAGCAGTATTAAGTAGTTTTGAGTGAAATATACATGATTTACACTGGGATTGTAATATTAATGAATGTCTTACTATTAATATTAAGCTGGCGCTCAAAACAACCTGGAGTATAATCTTTTTAAGATACGTACAGGTTATATGACAAAGGGAAACACGTCGTACACTTACATATACCGGGGCAATCATTAGTTTATGAGCAGATGTAAACAAAGCGGGGAAGTGTATTACTTCACCAGCGACTGTGACTAGAGGGGATATTCGCGATATTTTATTTCCACATGACAAACTTGAGCACTGTCTGCGAACTTCTATGCAAAATTGTGGCTTTGTAGTTTTCAATGTTTTGAATTGCTTATGCGATAGCACTTTTACATTAAGATAAAATGCAAAAGTGCCTCTACTATGTAATATATTTTTCCTTTTGTACGCCTAAAAGTGACTGAATACTTACAACAATTACATAAATATTTGCTTTTTTTCACATACCCCACCACATTTATAAATTATAAATTAGGAGATAGCTCTTTCTGCGGAATAATAATGCTAAATAAGTGCGTGTAGCCACTTTAGCAATGACTTGAAAGTTGTACTGGCAGGGAATTGAACGAAAAAAAGGTACTTTACATACCTAGTTGGATTCTGACAACAGAGGAATTCCTTAAACGATTTCCTCTTCCGAACCTTTTTTCCTGCGCCACAACAATATATCTTCACGCTCAAAAATTATATTTTTTTTTCTGTTTATGTTCAGAAATTAAAACTGTGTTGCGAAAGATGAAATGTGTAGTGCTTAACGCCCGCTTTTACTACATACCGCACCGCAGGCGATGACACTGATGATACATGAGATGAAGATGGAGCACCGGTGGAATGAGATAGCGGGGGATATCGGAGATCCCGGAGAAGACCCGCCCCAGCGCCGTGTTGTCTACCACAAATTTCACTTTGCGGTCGCCTGGGATCGAACCCGCGCCGCCTTGGTGAGAGCCAAGCGGTCTAACCACTGAGCCACGGCGCGGCCTGAGTCGCGAAGAATGATGTATATGGTGGTTTCTCAAAGCTCGCAAATCGGGATCATTGTTTACTGCTTGAAGCCCTTTTCCAATTGTGTGGCTCGTTTCTTTAAAAGAAGTTATGAATCTTGCAACGAATAGCACTTTTAACAAATTCATTATATTCACCTTCCACAACTGCCTTAATTTTTGTCGATGTTTTCCCTGAACGTTTTCACAACCTCACTTCGAGCGTCGTTAATACTTGGTACTGAAGCACCAGTTAATTCTCCTGACAAATTAACAACGTCCTCAATTGCTTAAGTCGGGTATATTTTAAAACAACTTGAAAAACACATTCAATATAATGTGCTTTTTACCACTTTTTAACGGTTACCCTCTGTGAGGTTTACATACTGCAGGAAAGAATCCGTGTTATTTTACTGATTCTCTCACTTCCCTTTTTTTTTAAACTGCGCAAGCGGAATATGCACTCTGATTAATACATGCAAATGACTCTTACAGTTACGAAATAAATTACTAATTAATTGTTTGACTGTTGCATTTGTAGTAATGTGAAGCTGTTTATATATTTCACATTAGATGCAAAGCCTTTAAAAATGATACACGAACTATATTGTGAGTTTGTGGGTTCGTAGAATTAGAAGTCCGAGTTGCAGATATTCTAAATATTCTTTATTTCCGTAGAAATACACTGTTCAGTTCTCACGTAACAACATTACGTCACATAGACATAGTCTACTAATGTCGATGACAATAACAATCAGCTGTCATTACAACAACACTCTACAGCTGTTTTCTGCTTAATGTTTACGACTGACCCTTGGCGAGTCATCGCCTTCTTAAATGCCTCATTGATAAATTCAAGACTGTTCCAGAACAATAAAGAAATCGAATATTTTATCACCTTCCAGAAGCGTAACTTAATCTATGCCGGCAAGTCATTTATCTCAGCTATCTTTATTTGCCGGCTCTTAGTGTACACAAGCCGCGCTATCGTAGATACCGGCTTCGCAGTAATATTTTTCATCCGCAGACTTACAAGGTCAAACAGTCAACAATGTCACACACGTACATGTTCTTTTATTCACATCGTCCCATAAACTAAGGACGTCCCCGATATAGGCAGCTGTACTTCAGGAGGAGGGGATGATGTGAAAGAATCGCAAGAGACTACAAGACACACTGAGTTATCGATAGAGATGCGCGGAAAACCTTTGCTGCTGCTTTTCAAAGTAATGTACATCCACTTATACGCCATATAGCTACAAACAAAATCATATATAATAATCATATTTAATAATTCTGAATATCTCAAGTTTCTCTAACCTTAATTTAAAATATACCACATTTATTGAAAACAACATTGCACAGCTCGTTACAGTATCAAGTTCTAATAAATCGGTATAAATATGCATAAATAATTGTTAATCCACGTTAGCCATACTTATTTGTAATTATGCTCTTCATTTATTTAAAAATACTTTTTGATTACTCTGTCCTACATATTCCTTATCGATCTTATTATTCAGTATACTTCAGCTAATTTGCTTCAATTTAACATAATTCTATTTCAAAATTGATATAATTTATCATATCGTATTTACATAATTTGTTTATCCTTATAATTCATTTAATGCAATACATTTAGTATGTCTGCATTATGATATACAAAGTTTTCAATTCACTCTTTCAGTTCGTGGTATTTAATAGTTTAAATATATTTAATTATCCCAAATTTCTAATGCGACATATTTATCTACCTAAATACTTTATAGTAATATGAAAAATGACATTTATAGAATAATTATTAAGCCATACTGTATTGCAGCAATTCATACCTTTTTCTTCAATCTTTTTAGTCACTTACATCTGTTTCTCCCAGATCAGTTCACAACACTTCCACCTTACTGCATATTTCACTGCAATTTCCATTTTTTCTCAAGTATCTAAGAGTCTTGGGATGATTTGAGCGTAGTTTCGACCATTCCATTCATCGTCAGATATGGCATAATGTTGGAGGACGTAAAAGTTTTAAAGAAGGCAGCAGGAGGCACCCGTAGTCCAAGCCACATCATAGTATGCCGAACAAACTTCCCACCAACACCATCTAATGATTAAAGAACCTAATCATGGCCTTGGGTATTGTAAAATATCAATTATGTACTGCTAACAATTAGCACAAAATGCAGACAAAGACATCCATGTTTCTGGCTTTAGATAAATCCTTTAGGGGCCAAAGAAGTCATACAGGAGTATAGATTGCGGATAGGAATAAACTGTTACGGAGTATATAGGTGTGACTGAGTGTGTAATATATAATGTGCTTTGACGAGAACCCGATTTTCCTTTCCCCGTGATATCAGTTGTGGAACATATGTTTTGGTCAGGAGTAAATACAGAAGCCACTGAAAAGTTGAAATTTCTGTAATACAGGGCACTAAAAGGAAATTTGAGTGTAATAGTAGATAGCATATAATAACACTATAATGGGAACTGTCGGAAGAGCGAATACTAGATCGAGTATCTGTCTATTTTCAAGGATTGCGCGTATAAAGCAGCAAGAGTATCATATGAGAGTGGGTCAAAAAGTATTACCTCCTATACTTTTTCTCTTTTAATTGCCAAGAAAAGTGAATCCAATTTACATAGCTTGAAAACTACAACATTGGCGATTAATTTGTCACTATTCAATATAATCTCCGATCTTTTCCACAGTTTTGGTCCCCCTTTTAACTAGGGCATGTATTCCAGTGTGGTAAAACACACGGTCTTGCTTCCTAAGCCATTGACGCACGGACGTTTTCACAGCCTCCTCATCTTCAAAATGAATCCCAGGATGAGCTTCCTTTAGTGGCCCGAATAGATGGAAGTCTGATGGTGGTCAGGTCAGGGCGGGTGAGGTAGGACTTGCCATCCCAATTTCTCAATTTCTGCAGTGGTGTAATGGCTGGTGTGTGACCTTGCGTTGTCATGCAAAAGAAGAATCCGCCATATTTTTTGTTGGGCGAACTCAGAGAAGACGTGCTTTCAGCTTTTGGAGAGTTCTCACGTATTGGACAGAATTTATTGTGCATCGCTGCTCCAAAATATCAATCACAAGCACACCCTCTGCATCCCAAAACAGTGTTGCCATAACCTTCCCTGCCGACCGCTGAGTTTTGAATTATTTCTTCTTCGGTGACGTTGTGTGATGCCATTCCATTGACTGCCTCTTTGATTCAGGTTCAAAAAATTGAACCCAGTTTCGTCTCCAATAACAATTTTTTCCAGAAACTCCTCTCCTTCCAAATTGAAGCGCTGCAAGTGTTCGGAGGCTATTGTTTTACTTGCTTCCTTGTTTTGGGCGGTTAACATCTTGGTACCCAATGTGAACAAAGTTTTGAGTAAACCAGTTTTTGAATAATCGTCATCACACTGCCTTTACTGAGGAAGGTAATGCGACACAATTCACCTGTTGTTACCCGGCGATCACCACGAATGATGTCATCGAATCGCTAAATGTTGCATGGAGTCACTGCAGTCACCGGCCCGCCGCTTCGATTTTCTTCTGCCAATGGTGTTTGCCCTTCAGCTTCGTTACAGCGACGAACCCATCCTCTAACAGTGCTGACATCTACCGTTGCATCACCATACACATTTTTTAGTCTTTCGTGAATGTGAGTTGGCGTTTCACCTTCCGCAGTCAAAAATTCAATCACAAAATGCTGTCTAATACGAATGTTCAGCTATTTTGCAAGAGGATGCAGTGCTGCCACCTGTTGACTTAGGAAGTTACTACTGCAGGGGATTGTTGAAGAATGTTTGAGAAATTGAGAAATTGAAAGTTTTCACATAACTCACTTATTTAAGGGAAAAAAATAGGGGGCATTAATTTTTGACCCACCCTCGTAGTTTGGAATATTTCCCCCTGGATTTCGAAAGACTTTGGTCAGAAAAAAGAGCCAGTCTCATTAGCTAGTATAATAAATGATACGAAGGAGCAAAAGGCCTTAGGGTGACATTCGAAATCAATATAGCATACAACTGACCCTAATCCCACGATCCAGTTTTGAACATAATGGTGGGTAAGTCTCCAGTGATGTGATGAAGCATATTCCTTGCATTCTGTGAGGAGATAGTTTACTATGAGGCGGGTGTTGCAGACTTCACAGCCACTGCAATGAGAAGTCCGCAACACCCGCCTCACAATAAACCATCTCCTCACAGAATGCAAGGAATATGCTTCATCACATCACTGGAGACTTACCCACCATTCTGAACACGCCATCCAAGTTCAAACACGTACTGCTATTCCTCAAAAGTACAAACTTGTATACGAAAATCTAATTCTAAAGATACCAATGTAGAATATACATAAGTTGTTATGCAACAAATTTATTGTCTAAATACTAGTGTTCTACTGGTTGTTATTCAGAACGTTATCCGTATGATTTATAGATACTGCATACCTTTGTCGTGTTGATTAGTTATTTATTGCTTTCATTTTTTTAAATCATTGCAACCAATTTATTGTATACATTGCATTATACAAAATAGTCGCGATATGACCTAGTTGTTAAAGCGAATGTAAATAAATGAATTTAAAAATATTTTTGGAACATAGGCTTTAATTCTTCGTGTTGGAAATCATTAAATATGTCATGTTCAGTAAAGAATGAGAAATTCCTATTCATGTTATTATAAAGAATGAGTATGAAAACCTGAACTATCTCCCCTCTCATTAAAAATTTGTTATATTTTGTAACCTTACCCATCGTGAGAATAGAACGTTTCGTAGGTGCAAGAGTTTTTAGAGATATTTTGGTTTGCTTTACACACAATTATACACACACAAGCATATACACCTATGCAGTGCTTTTATCTTTCATTCCACTTTGCCTCCACAAGTAGCTGTAAAGTGAATGCAATTTCAAATTTATCAAAATGCACTTCCTCGACTTGGGCAAAAATATTGCAGTTTGGCCCCTAATAACGATCTCTAGGATTCAATTTAACCTGCAGCCTCTAGCATGTATGTAAAATTATTTATGTTTGTTCTTCTGAAAACATCACAAATAATTTCGTTGAGGTCAAAGAGTAACTACCTGATATCCTTTGCCTAAGAATAGCACGATAAAGTTGAACAAATTATAATTACAGGCAATACTCCCTTCACTATAAGTATGTTTATTCCTTAAAAGCTTGCATAAATATAAATATTCAGTCTAGCAACATTCTCATAGGTCCCATTAAAATTAGCTTAAGAATAACGTAATGGTTTCTAAACATATTTAATGGAATAATTTATAATTAGGTTATATATGTTATCAGAGGGCTTCATGCTGAGTTATTAAATTAACTGAAAGTTTTCACTTCAGAGCAGAACAGACTGTGGCAATCCAGAAATAATACGTTAAATGAGAAATATAATTTTAAAAATATTACCAGAAAAATAAGGTTCCTGCAAATCTTATAGTTACACCATTAACTATTATTAAATGCATCTCTTGTACAAAACCTAGATTTTATCCTGATCGTATAAAATGCATTACGGAATTCAGTTTTTCATTCACCTTTTGAATTAGTATGCAATTAGAGCAATGTACGTGGGAGTACATTGCTCTATAAAACATACCACGATAATTTTATTATTTTGAATTAAAGCGAACGTAAAAGCATGTTTGCCCACCTTTGCATGCATATCTCACAATGTTCTGTGAACAATAAACAACGTTTAAACTTTATTGTAACGTGTTACTCTTTGCGAATAGTGTTTACTTAAAGGCATAATAAGCACAGGAAAACAGGCAGTGGTCTAAAAAGGGTCAAATTCTCCCTAGGGGCTTTCTCTGTTTCATAATAAACCAAAAGTGTGCATTTTAGCTATGTCGACAGCTCTCAGAACGGTTTTCCAAACAACCCAATTAAAATTTAGACCAATTACGTTGTTTATTGGTTTAATTTAAATGTTATTCGTGCAACCAATTCCCTGAGGTACTCTATCCGGATATGTACGTGCTTGGAAAGCAAATCTGCAGGGAAAATACAGCTCTAATAAAATAAAGGGCACAGCATAGTAAGCTAACTATATTCGAATGATTATTTAGTAGTGATATTGGTATTATCACTCCGAGTTTGTAATTTATGTGATAATTAATTGATAGTTCATGAAGTTACCCTTTGTACCTTATAGGCGAAAAGTGAATCAAGAACAGTACTTTTTTTGTCATTGTGATATTTTTAAGAACGTTTAGAATCTGGTTAGGTACAGGTTGTAGAGCAGAAGGAGGATCTACATAGTCCTACTGTGCCAAGAGGAATGAATTAACTGAAGGAATGCCCTACAAGCTACTGGGGGATAAATGGCCACGGAGACGCGCGGATCCTTCTAAACACTTGTCCCAAATTCGAAAATCCATCCCACTGCTGGAGCTGGATGAACGGTCCGTGCACCGAGCACCCCGCAGGGAACTCTTTCCTTTGAGCAAGCACGCGCGCCATTTTTGCAGCACCACCATACAACGCGAAACACGAAGGAAAACAAATGAAGCAAATATAGAAACATGGTAGGAGAGACATCTGAAAACAATAAAATACATCCCTACTTCTTTCAGTCTTCGTCTACTTCATGCACTTAGGCCTTTGACCTGTTTGCACATCAAAAGATCGAGTTTATCCATCTGGCGCAACGCAGTCCAACCATTCTTCTATTTCTAGATTGGTAGTCTAAAGTGGTAATCTATTTTTTGACATCCTTTCTATATGTTCTAACCAGTTATTTCCTATTTGATGTATTGTCACTTAAGTTGAATATGTTTAACTATGTTCTAATGTCCTCATTATGTTTGTATCTAAAAGTGTACATCTCGCTACTGAACTTAAGAATTTCATTTGATTTAACACTGATGATACATGAAATGAAAAGGAGACACTAGTGGAATAAGATGTTGGGGGAAATCAGGGCACCCGGAGGAAACCCGCTTCTGCACCACTTTGTCCACCACAGATCTCACATGCGGGTCGCCTGGGATGGAACCCACGTCGTCTTGTAACCCACTCGGCCAGGGCGCTGCCCTATCGCAGTAGTTGATGGGCAGCAATCGAAATAGGTGTTTTTGGAATGTGAGCTTCACACGTCATCGCAGAGAAATGACGCTTTATTTTCAAATCAGCAGGTATTTTAAAATCTTTTTCTTAAATTTTGAAGTCTATATCACCTGGCTAATTAAGGAGAGGAATTTCAAATCTTACTAAGGAAAAATTTGTTATTGCAATATTAGTTGTCTATTGCCGGGATCATATCAGTGCCACCAGTGTGACAGAAGTTTATCCTAATGAACATACTGATTATTGCTTTTAAACACAAAAACCATCAGTCTGGATCAGACCTGAGTTGAGGATCTTAGCATTAGCAGGTCGGTTCCTAAATAACTAAGCTCTTCAGACCAATGTTACTCAGCCTGGACTGCACTGGACCAAGGAGGGAATTTGGCACGGAGGCCCAAACTTGGTCTTATGCACCTCTGTCTCCCAGTACGAAACCGGAGGACAAGGCGAGAGGAGATAGTAGTGGTCGTCCCAAGGATTCATGACTGTGCAGTCCCTACACTATACCAGTTGGAAACTACCGGATGACCAGCACAACCGGCATTCCAGCCTACTGTAGTCTGGAATCGGCTACATCAGAACCGGTTTCTGAGACCGAAGACCGTCCTAGTAAAGGAGGAAGTTTTACCAACAGCATATCATTCTTCCACGCAATGCCGAGACTGTCGCCAAAACTTCTAACATGAAAGAGATAAGCAGATGAGAGATGATGTGGAAGTGGATGGATATAAAACGCAGGTACAGAAAATCCGGACAGCATTTACCTGTTTTTGTTTGGGGGGGGGGGACTCCCGAAACCCAGGGGTCAGTTAGGTTGGCCATAGGAATCAAACCCGCACCTCTGCGAGCTACGGACGAAACCACCTGAGCCATTTCGCTCAGTATTCAGCCTGGAATCCTATGCTTCTTCCATTTTCCGATGCACTAACACGAGACAAACATGGATGTATTCTTACTTTCCATTTTATTTTAAATTTACTACTTACATTTTTTATCTTTGCTTTTTCTTCTTTTTCACTTCAGAGATTAGGCATTTCTGCCTGTTCCGTCTTCGAATTCTATTAGCTATTCCCATCTTTCTCTCCTCTTCCATGAAAACAACAAGGAATACACATTTTGAGGAAATTATATTATCCTTAAGTGCATTTGAGTAAAGAGCTAAATCTGATTCCATAAGAATAAAATGGACCTGAAAATTACGCTAATCTAATAAATTTGTATTATTTTTGCAAGAAAGCAATAAAACTTTCATGAATGCCCTTTAATAAATGCTTTTTTGCTTTGTTTTAGTTTGATCACATTATTTTCAATCCAGTTAAATCCAGAATGTGAGCTTTACAACATATATTGGTAGGGTGGTATATCTCTCTGAATCAGATAATGTTTGTACTCAAAGTAAGAATTATGTGAAGAATCTACAAATGAAAATACTATAATATATAATAACAATTGAATAAACTTGAAGGCGATTCTTGAGGCGCTGAAGAAACTAAAGGAACTAGAAAATGAAGGGTACGCTGAAAAACGAGTTGCATTGTTTACTGATAGCAGGATAACACTGGATCTCCTTAAAAACAATCAAAACAGAATTACCTGACTGAGGCAATCAAAGCTAAAATCCTCGACCTGAGAACCTCAGACTGGATGCTGCATTTTAGATGGGTGAAAGCACACTCGGGCAGATATGGCAATGAAATAGTAGACAGACTAGCAAAAGAGGCTGCTGGGGAAGATCGTGAAATACAATATAGTAAAACACCTAAAGAAGTCCTGATAAGCATGGAGAGAGACACTGGACTGAACGAATGGCAACTACAATAGACAGCATCAAGGAAAGGAGCCATCACCAAAGAATTCTTCCCATCCGTGAGAAATAGACTGAAACAAGAACTGCCCATATGCCAAGAGTTTACAGCAATTGTCACAGGACATGGAAAGCTCCGTTCATACTGCCATCGATTTGCTTTACTAGATAGCCCAGTATGCAAATGTCAAGAAGAGGACCAAACAGTAGACCACATAATATTCCGATGTCCAATCATAAACAAACAATGATCCGAAATGATCAGGAAAATAAAAGGCAGACAATGCGCGTGGCCCATTACCAAAGAGGAACTTATTAACACATACATCTAACATGTTTCGTCAAATTTGTTAAATCAATAAACTTCACAGATATAGAGTAGGCAAATGAAGTATAAAAATTCAATAAAACTGCTAATTAATTGCAACTATTTTAATAAGAATATTGTAGGAAACATTTCAATACAAATACAAGTTATGTAAAATCATTGTAAAATTATTGTAAAAGTTGTATGTAATGTAAGTAAAATAAGGCATGTAGTATTCCTAAGGAATGGGGCATGCCAGGTAATTAAAAAAAACTTGAAGGCTACAATCTTCTTCGTAATCAATAGTTTTTAGCATTTTACTAGGTTTAAGTTGCCACAACATGTTTGAGAAAACTTTAATGCATGAGGTGTATAAAAATTGCAGTTCATTATTTCTTTTGTAGCATCCGGTTGCAACCAAGCAGAGAAATTTTTCAAGAGATTCTTTTTTCTTTCCAGTTCATTAGTTCGTAACGATGTAGGTGATGTTGACTCGATTTCATGCTTCCTTTGCCCTTTTTAATTTCTGCTCTTCCTCTTTCTACAAACAATTTTAAAACAAACTGGAGGAGTCCATTTTCCAGCATATAATTAAGAATCCCACTAAGCGAAGACGAGTGAACTACCGTAACTATGCATAAATTAAACACCACTCCGTTTTCTACCTTAAGTTACCTTCCTTCACGTGCAGTTTATTAATGCTCCATTACACAAGAGTATCTCATCACAAAGGAAGCGTGGAAAACGCTCTCGTATGTAGACAACGTTCATGTCTGAGAAAGGTCAAATATTTCAGTGTTTCTGAATGAACGTACGCCATTTACATTGATTTTATTGTAAAATATTTATTGTCATGTTATTATGTACTACATAACTACAATAAGTGAGTGTACTACTACACACAGCATCTTGGGTCACGAACATATGGTCCGGCTCAAGAAGTTCTGTGCTTTGATAAAATGAAAGCCTTATTTATACTCAGGTGTTGCCTCTGTGTATTTCAATGTAGGCAATTATTTTATTGCCGTTTATGTTATCAGGCCTGTTTACTTTAATCTTTAATTTTATATTTAACTAACTCTAATCATAAGTACAAAATTGATAACGCAGAACCAGAATCGTCAGCATCGACTGAATCCCAGAATACACTTCTATATTAGGCACTGACTAATCAGGGAAAAATTGGAAATTAAAACTCACCACTTTCAATAAAATAACCTAAAGAATTTCGTAAAATAGAACAAAAGTTCATAATGTCAACGTTCAAAATGATAAGCATATAAATTTTGAAGTGTATGAAGTGTAGCAAATCACGTAACATAATTGAAAAGTTAGAGTTCAGGTCTGTTCTGTAAGGGCTATGTTGAACTTTTAACGAGGATAACGTAACACGTATTAGAGGTCATGGTAATATTGTGAACTTCCTAGAATTTGGGTGTAATCTTGCCACAGTAAATTATGTCTTAATTAAGCCTAAGGTTCTATACCTAATTTAGCACTAGAAAAAGTAATCCGACAATTACCCATAAACCCTGGAAGAACCACACTTTCCAGATCAGTACAAATATTGGCATATGCTGATGATGTGGCAATTCTCGCAAGGAATATAAGAGCTCTTGAGGAAAGTTATGTAGTGTTGGAAGAGAGAGCACAAGATCTAGGATTGGTAGTGAACGTTAGTAAAACCAAATATATGAAGATGGGAGGTGATGTAGATGCAAGAAGAAGAGAACCTACAGTTAAATTACATGAGATAGAATACCAAAGAGTGGAAAAATTTAAATGCCTGGGATCTATAGTAACAATAGATAATAAAACTCAGTGGAAATTCAAGAAAGAATAGCAAGTGGTAACAGATGTTTCTATGCCTTGCAGAATATGTTTAAATCAAGGAACGTCAGTAGGAATACTAAAATTAAAATATATTGTCACCCGAACGTCGGAACTTCCTATAGAACCGGCCGGCAGTAGGGTCAGAAGGGAAGCATTCAAGCCACACCTACCCATTTGTCTCGTGTCACTAACTGAAGGGATGATTAGGTAAACGGCGGGAGCCCTGTACCGCCTCTTTACCCTCCCAGCAGACGTCTGGAAACCTCGGGGTAATTGTGCGCGCCGCGAAATTTCCAGAAGCGGCGATATTCCCTATATAAGGTCCCTATATAAGTCAGTTCAGTTTAGTTCTTGGCGAGCAGCCGTAAGGAGTGCCCAGTGAGGGAACGGACTGTGTACGTGCATCGGAGGAGAGTACGTAACTGCGTGCAGTGGACCTGTGACAGACGAACTGGTGAATCGTAATTGTGTGCATTACGTAATTCTGTGTAATCTGAAAGTGTTCCCATTGTAATTCGGTGGAAATAAAGAACATTTTTGAGTGGTGCAATTGGACTTTTAATTTCACGAACCCACAAAGTCACAATATGCAACTGTACTGAGACCAATAGTGTGGTTCAGAAAGCTGGGTGTTGACAACCAGAAGAGAACAGTCGTTATTACGGTGGGAAAGGAAGATCCTGAGAAAGAGATTTGGAGGGATAAAGGACTTGGACGGGTGGAGAATGCGGACTAACTTGGAGTTACAGTGCCTATTTGGACAACCAAATATAGTAGTGAAAATTAAACAAGGAAGAATAAGGTGTATTGGCCATGGGCAGAAAATGTCGGAAACCAGTGTAGTTAAGAAGATATTCATAGGAAAGCTGGATGGCAGAAGGAGAAGAGGAAGACCCAGGAAAAGATGGGTAGATGATGTAGAAGACGACTTGAGAAAGTAGGGGGTTAAAAGCTGGAGAAGAAAAGCAGAGGACCGAGTAGAATGGAAGAGGGTGGTTAGGGAGGCCAAGGCCCTACATGGCCTGTAGCGCCAACTATCATCATCATCATCATCATCATCATCATCATCATCATCTATACCTAATTTCAAAAGTTGAAAAAATTAGTTCGAAGTAATTCATGAATATACAAAATAGAACACAATAGCTGCTACCTTGTTGCTTTGAATGTCCAAATGTGGAAATGGCGATCGAATTTGAAAACAAATACAGGCTGAAACACTGAGATTTGTCAGAATAACCGAAGAGTGTGTATTAAATTTGATAGTATACGTAATTGAGGTATACGAAGAGAATTCAGTATGCGAACACGTTCATTAAGGGATAAAATCAGGGAATATCAAGGAAAGATAGAAACGTTATTTGGAAAGAATGGAGGAAACGAGATTACCTTAAAAACATGTGACTATACATATCACCAGCCGCTCTTTATCTCTAGATTTTGCAACGTGTTAAGCAACATATGCGACTTAGGACTTTTTTGAATGCTTTCTTATGGATGATTTGCAGAACAGATTATAGAGGAGGGGTAAATATCTCAATGCATAGTTTTGTATGTGACAGGAAGCATTAACTGCGTATATAATATAATCATACCCAGAAAATGAGAGCTGCGCTAGAAATTTTATAGAGTTTACACACTTTAATTAATTAGCTTACATTCGCACACACCTTTAAATACGCCCCTGAAGGAACAAGTTATAATGAGGTCTACCCGAAAGTCGAAGACTCCGGCCTCTGAACAACCCGGGAGCAATGGAAAGCTCCGGGGATCTTTCCATGGGGCAATGGCTGGAGTCTAAAAAGCCCCCCATCGACAACAACGTCAAGACGGGTAGAAGTGGATACGTCTCTTACGCGCAGGGAAGACTACCGAATAACCTCGGTGGGGCCGCCTGGTGATCTAGCACACTTCTCTGCAGGCTAGTACCCGGAACCCTGAAGGAACGACATATGACATCGTTCAACTGACAATAACATTGAAACACAAAATGCCAGATGTGCACAATGAAATCAATTGCATTTGAATCTTCAGTCAACACGTGTTTGCACTGTACAGCCACATCACAAAAATGCTAAGTATCGGGTAGAGTTTTCCTTTTCTGTCATAAATTACGGCAGTTTTTTAGCTCATACATTAATTGTAATGTTAGATGCAGTTCCTTTATTTGCGTTAAAACTACCAAAATGAGCTCAAAACACTGTATGAAGCTGTAATTAGAATGTAAAGGTCTGAGGCGGGAGTCTGAGGACTGCGGTTACTTATTAGTATAGAAACATCTGTTCGCAAGGGGACGTTGGCTAAATGTTATTATGCAGCTTATTTCAGCAACCCTGCCTCTTAAGGTTGCTTCAGATCCTTCGTGTTCAGCTCAGAAATTTTATTACCTTTTTCACCTCTTGTGGCTTATAATTTGGTATTAAGATATAAATAACGTTTTTATAAAATTATGCGTATTTATGAAATACAATAATCGCCATTATTTCCACTGGTAGATACATATAAATTTAGAGTTTATGGTAGGTGTTTTATTATGTATTTGACCCACTGATCCAAGTTTCAAACACTTCACAAATGCAAAGGGAGATATAAGATTTAAGCATGGCATAAACTATTAGATTTAATGGCGTCAATACGCTCCCAAAGATGAAGGCCAACTATGTAACATGGTGCAGATTATAAAGAGTCAGAAATCTAAACATTATCCTTGATTATCGCACTGTAATTATTGTGTCTTTGGTTCACAAGAGCAACAATAAATAAATTGGAATCTAAAATGCAGGCAATAAACAGTTAAGTGCAGAGGTTACACTCCCATTAGTCCTGGACCCGTAGGCCCAAGAACCCGGGCCTCTTTCTACCCGGGAGCGACGAACCAAATCCTTGCGGCATCATATTCCAACAGCTAACTCCCTCGGCCAGCTGCCACATATTGTACATCGCTCTTTAGGAACGCATTCGTTTATCACCTTGATAGTATTATATGAATGAATAACCGCCGTTTATTTAACATTTTCGCAGCTTCTTGGTCCTTATTCAGGGCTATAAGTATTAATGCTGTGTGCATGTAGTACCGAATGGAAGGGCAGAGCTGCAATAACGGCTTTTGTGCTAAAAAGTTCAATGTCTTCACATTCGACTGTAAACTGCAGGTAGCATAGATAATAACAAATAGCGGCAACTCACTCTCCGGGTATATTTATATAAGGGAAGCGCGACAGTGAGGTTACGACAGGAAATTTGGCTAATACGTGAAGTGGAGTAGAGCAGATTCAGCCATATACTTTTGTTCTGTTTTAATTAAATATCTTCTAAAGTAAATCATGACGGAAGTTAAATGAAATGGGTCCAATGATGCACAAATGAGCCGAGGATCCATAGAGCATATAGTTACCGATATTTCTATGTCAGGTGAAGAGAAAATACCGGAAATACGTTATCCAGACAACTCGTCCAGACCGAGATTCGAACTCCAGACATTTTTAATGAGACAGGGACGCTACCACCACGCTACAGAGGCAGTATCTAAGGCCAATGACAAGCTAAATAAGCTCAGGGGTACGGAGGGAACAATTAACTGATTTTGGAGCAACTAGCTGCCTTTATAACATTGCACGGTTGGAATTTGTAGCAAAGATATTCAAATAGGAAAAATGTAGCTTACAGCTTTAAGAGAGATTGTATGGTAGGAGTATTTCTGCAGATTGTTACTAAAGAATAAAATATATGATTTATGATCGGTGAATCCTTTCCTCTAGTTCTCATTAGGCCATTGGCTCTGAGCATAAATTTGTATATTGATTTACAAAGCTATATGCTTTAGTTCAAAGGGACTGAAAATGCAAATAGTAATAACTTTTAAAACTTCAGTTGCTTATGGGACACAATATTACGGTAGGTAGTTTTTGAAAGCTGTAAGGTAAGTTTTTTAAGGTATAGTTGTGATTTTTGTCCAAGTTTTTCGCTATATAGTTGGATTCAGCATTACAGATATTTACATAATTCATTTCTTATCTGTTTTAAAGATATATTTATTTAATGTCTCCTAACAACTATGCTCTTATGGCGAGAACTGCTTAGATGGTACAATGCTTTGCAGCTGACAGTACAATTGACATTTAGGAACCGTTAGTTTACAGTACAGTGTAAACTATAAGTTCACACATCTTATATATTCATGAAGACTGATTTCACAGGATGCACCTACACCAGGTGTCAGTGAATATATTTTCACATTGATGAAGTCCATTTACAGTCTTGTAGAAATAGAGACAGGTATTGTAGACTCTTTGATTCATCTAGTAGAGCACGAAGAATCCTATAGGTTGAGTAGCGGGTACATTCATCTATAGCATGATTTACTGCTAATGGTTGGTTGCATGGTTCACAGAATGGATGCCTCTCTCTGGAAAATAGGTAATCATGTGAAAGGTTATATATCCATTTCTAAGTCTGGAAAGTAATTTTTGTTTTCGACTTGTATGTTTATAAAGACACTGGGTAGGAGATGTGTTTAGCCTTTAATAACGTTTTGAAATAGTGAAATATCAAGGCAAAGATGTTCTCTATGAAGTTAACCTTTGGGTGATAGCAAACTTTGTGACGGTTAGCAAATTATAAGAGAAGGCAAAGTACATGACAACAAACTCAAATGATATTAAATGCAGCTATAAAATATAACACAATTTCATTTGATTTAAGAAACATCGTATTCTTAAACATGTATCGATGTTTTACTAAACAGTTGCTGTATGATGCGTTGTTTCCAAGAAAGCGACAATTGTTTTGTGTATTTTATTTTGTCACATACTGTACTTCCAAGTAACCAAAAAATGCATGTCATTAAGGCAAATGAGATTTCTTTGTAACATACATACGTGAGGACCGCAACCTGGACGAATGGAAAAGGTTACAGTTGCAAATGTGTGCTTTTCTTTCTTCTTTATGCTGACTGGAGAGTGTGCTGTGAGGAAACCTGTGTATTTTATCATAGACAGTGGCGATTTATTAAAACGTAAAGTGAAAATAACCTAGCTGAACTAGAAAGAGAAAGGCTGTGCAGGAGATAGCCCTGCTTTTGGACTATTACAAAAGTTAAATGTTGGAAAGTTTAAATAAACAGAGTACAGAAAATATAAGAGCAAATAGTTGGTATGCAACATTGTGACATAAACAGCATTGTGCAGTGGTGAGTGCTTTTTAATAAAGTGGATGAGATAAAATGTATTGTGATGGTGCGTGCTATTTGCAATCAGACATGGAACTACAAAGAGCAAAACTGCACACTATATGAATTATTTGGAAACCTCGTCATAACAGAACATTTAAGATGTCATATTTGTTTTCTTTTAATCGGGGTGCAATGGATATACTAACTGACGTTTGAAAATTACGAGCTAAGGCTTAGTTTGACTTTATACAGTTCTGGTGAACGTAGTCAATTAACATTTATGCCAGAATATAATTTCCGATGAAGACAATGTAATTCATTATTATTATAAACACCGCCGATGTACATGACGTTGCAATCAACTGATCTGCAGTCGTAAGTAGGAATAGGAGAAACGATAAACAAACAATAGTTGTAACTCTTGTTTGAAAACTGTATCCAAGAAAGGTTATTTATTTATATAAAGAGCAATTAGAGTTGTATGTTAAGGAAAGTTTCCCCGAGGCAACGTGTCAGATTTTAAAATCTAAATATCCAGATGCTTATGCATCCTTTAAAGTTGTTATTAATTATACTAATGTAGATCGGGCATTGGATACGTATTTCTGGCCACAGGGTACATTAGTAACTAAGCTTTCTTCAAAAGAGACTGCCTCCAGCATAGGGCACTTACTGCATTATGAGGCCCCTAACGTTCCTACTACTATAGACTCAGGTAATGAAATTAATATCTTATTTTGGAATATTCAATATTTTGTAAATAAAATGGACTATATTTCAATCACTCTCGGTGAGTTAAGAGTTGACGTGTAATGCTTTGCTAGCATTGGTTAAAATATGACGAAATAAATATTATTAAAATACCTGGCTATTATTTATCCAGATGTTATTGCAGGTCTAATACTGGGGGTACTGCCATTTTCATTAAAGATGGATTGCTCGCACAAAGTGTTATTAATGTTACCAGTCTTGCTCAAGAACCTGGTTTTGAAATATGCACGGGCTATATTGCCTCTCTTAATTTGCTGTGTATGACTGTTTATAGAATACCTGATATTAAAAGTCTTACGATAGAGAATTTTCTTAGAAGATTCTATGATTTTTTTAAAATATAGTTTATAAACTTCGGACTAATTTTAACATAGTGATTTTAATTTAGATTTTCTTGAAAAATCGAATTCTGTTAGCGAGTTTAACAATATACTGGATAGTTTTGGTCTACGACTGACTATTAAACAGCCTACAAGGCCAGGTAGAAATGGCAGTTCTGGATCTTGCCTCGACAATACTTTAACTTCCATTCATACTGATAAATGTAAGGTCAGTGTATACAACACCATTCTTTCAGATCATGATGCTATTCTTCTTTATTTTAAAAATAAGTATGATTCTAATAATGACATGTATAATAACCTAAATCTTATGCGTCCTATAAATGATTTTAATACATATTATTTTATCTTCCACTTGAGACATATATGTTGGATTGAGTTGTATATCATTAGCAATTATAGCGAAAAAGTCAAACGTTTTTTCAATTCTTTCTTAGAGATAGTAGAAACACATTTTCCTTTAGGATCTAGTGCTGTTTAATCCATTAAGAAATCCACAAATAAATGGTATACACATCGGAACTCAGGAACTTGAAACTTGAATGTTTATATTACTATGATATGCATTCACGTTTTGGTTTCGCTGACTTAAAAAGCACATATATAGAAATTAAAAAGAAATATAAAAGTATGCTTAAATGTACAAGAATGAAATATTATTCCTCATTAATTAAAAACAGTTCAAACAAACCAAAATGCATCTGTTCCATTGCCCCTATGTTTATAAACAACAGTTCAAAAAACAATTATATTCCGTCTGATTTGACTGCAGATACTTTTAATTAATCTTTTATCAATAAGGTTCAAGACATTGCTAACTCTCTACCTCATAGCACAAATAAGGTACTCTTCTTTTTGGACAATCTGCCTAAAGTAGATTCCAAATTCAAATTTCACCACTTGAAAGTTGAAGATGTTCATTCCACTATTTTGACCTTAAATAACAGTACTTGTCTTGATGTATATGGACTTAACTCAAAAATACTTAAAATAGCATCCACATATATTTCTGAGCCTTTAGCTTATATTGTTAATCTTTATTTGGATACTTGTGAGTTTCCTGATGTTCTTAAATATGCAAAGGTCATACCTGTACATAAAAAAGGGGACAAGTATGATCTGGTAAATTACAGACCTATTAGTATATTAACAATTATGTCCAAGGTCTTTGAAATTCTATTAAGCAAACAAATTACCAAATATTTTGAAGATAATTCATTGTTTCAAAATAGCCCATTTGGATTTCGAGTCAAACGCAGCACTATTGATGCTGTGGTTTCATTTTTAACCAGCTGTTACTCCAGTCTTGAAAGAGGAGATATTGTACATAGCCGATTTTTCGATACGACAAAGGCCTTCGACACTATTTCACATGATGCTTTGCTCAAGAAGCTAAAATACTGTGGTTTTAATGATAGTCTGAAATTGATCAGATCGTATTTGTCACACAGATACCAATCTGTATATGTTAAAGGAATATTTTCTAACTTTGTGATGGTGAAACACGGTGTCCTTCAGGGCCCCATACTTGGACCCTTGTTTTTTATCATATATATAAATGATCTACCACATAATATTCGGGAAGACTGCCTTAGGACATACCTTTATGCAGATGCTTTAGCAATTAATGTTGCTTTAAATGACGGAACTCTTGTGTGTTTTAAAATGACTGCTTTGTCTAACAATTGAAAATTGTTGTAAGCATAACAGCGTATTAATTAATAATAACAAAACTGCCTATGTTACTTTTAAAATTAATTCAGCTCATCCTGGCTCTCTTGAATCTGTTAAGTTTTTGGGCAATAGTCTTGAAACTTGTCTGGGTTGACGCACTCATATTAAGAATGTTGCTCGAAAATGACGCACATGACTTTTCTTATTATGAAGTTTAAAGAAATTCTTATCTTTGAACTCTCTAAGAGCTTTGTATTTTGGATGAATAAATAGCAATTTGAGTTACGGCATTTTACTAAGGGAACACCATGTTTCATCTAATAAAATTGTTGTACTTCAGAAGAGAGCTATTCGACTAATGTGTGGAGAATCGTCTGGGACACACTGTAAACCGTTATTTATTGAGTTGGGCATAATAACCATGCCTTCTTGGTTTATTATGAATTGTCCCTTATATGTTAAGATGAATATAGATTTATATACATTGTGTTCTTCAGTTCATAAATACTCCACGAAAAACAGTGCTAACATTTATATTGCTAAATGCAAATACAGTAAAGTTCAACATTCATTTGAAATTACATCTTTAAATCTATTTAATAATTTTCCCAACAATGTCAAAGTTTTGCCACTAGTGCTATTTAAAAGAAAAGTTAAATCTACACTGCTCTCAAATCCTGTGTACGGTATTACAGAGTTTTATAACAGTAATGTTTTTGTAATGTTTTACTGTTATTTTTTGTAAGTGTTGTTGGCGTTGCTATACAACCTTTGTATTCTCTTGGCAAATAAATCATATCTATCTGTCTGTCTGTCGGTCTGTCTCGGGCGCTGCGGACCCTTAGCACTCGTGGTACCTCTGACGTTACTAGAGGAACTTCGGGCCGAACAGCCGAGCCCCTCCTTCGGGAGTTGTTCGGAATGGGTTGGTCTCGAAGGGGTGGTGGTTCCCGTTAGCCCACGGGTAAATGGGTACTTCCGGCCAGGCCGCCAAGGGCCGCCCGGATTGGGTAGAGGGTTGCCTCAATAGTCCCGGGTGCTAGCCTGCAGAGCTAGAAGTGGGTGTGCTAGATCACCTGCGGCCCCACCGAGGTTATCGGTAGTCTTCCCTGCGGGGTTGACGCGCGTAAGTGGCGTATCCACTTCCATCCCGTCTTGACGTTGTGCTCAGCGGGGGGGCTTTTTAAGAAATCAGATATTGCCCTATGGAAAGAGCCCCGGAGTTTCCATCGCTCCCGGGTAGCAGGAGGGCCGGGTCCTTGGTCCTACGGGTCCAGGACTAATGGGAGTAGAACCTCTGCGCTTAACTGTCGGTCTGTCTGTCTGTCTGTCGGTCTGTCTGTCTGTCGGTCTGTCTGTCTGTCTGTCTGTCTGTCTGTCTGGCTGTCTGGCTGTCTGGCTGTCTGGCTGTCTGGCTGTCTGGCTGTCTGGCTGTCTGGCTGTCTGGCTGCCTGCCTACCCATCCATCCATCCACCCATTATTATTGTTATTATCTTTCATAACAGAAATTATATGTATGAAATGCATATAGTATATATCTATTGTGACTTTGTGGGTTCTTAGAATTAAAATTTCAAGTGCAAAAACTTCAAACGTTCTGTATTTCCACCGAATTACAGTTGGAACACTTAGAATTACGTAGCGTACACAATTACAATCCACCAGTTCGTCTGTCACAGGTCCACTCCACACTCACAATTATGTACAACTCCTCTGATACACGTAAGCAGTCATCCAGTCCGTTCGCTAGATCTGCGCTCTTCACGGCTGCTCGTCAAGAACTGAACTGAGTCTTCCACTGCATCCCTTATATACCAGATCGCTGTGTCTGGAAGTTTCCCGGCTCAGAACAACAGTGCCTAGTGATACCTTCCCTACCATCCCCTATGTTACCGCTACAAGATAAATGGGTGTGCATGGTCTAAAAGCCTCCTGTCCCCTACCTAGCTCCAGTTGGTCGTGCCTTGCGATAATTGGGTGACAGTATATAGGTACAAGTATATTAGGTTGTCTCATAAGTAATGTCGGTTTCTTGATTTTGACTTTTGGAACATTTATTGGGTTTCTTTGGTTTGTTAATGTTACTTATATGATGCCGTATTTAACGTCTTCGCAAAAGTAAACGACATATGGAGGCGGGCCGTACTGCAGACTCCAGCCAATCCTAATCTTGCTCCGCCTAGCAGCGCTGCCGAATGTGGTATAATCGCGCTGCTGGAACGGTTACCATGGATTTATCTTTGTTAACAGAAACCTCTCAGATAACGCACTGATTATTCTTGTAAGACTGAGAGGGGTACCGACGCGCCTCTCGGTCGTGTGCTAGGCACCAATGAACGCATCACTTCAGCTAATGGAAATCGCAGGAATCAGAATATGAGAGATATATGTCCACTCCACGGGGAGTAATCAGTGCGTTACCTGAGATAAAGATAAATCCATAGTAACCGTTCGAACATCGCTAACATACAGGCACCTCGCGCGCCAGAAGTGAGAGCATAATATTAATTAATTAATTATGCTCGGATAAATGTTTGAAGAAAGACCGATGCCAATATTATAATAAGAAATAATTTTATTTTCTGATCATGATCGTACAACAATCCTGTCTCTACGACACTTAGAACACCAGCGACGCACGTTTTATCTTTCTCATGTTATGGTTCAGTGTTACGTATAAATACGTGAAAATCACAGATGGCGACCTTATAACAAGAAAGAATGTTTTTTTCTGATCATGACCGTACAAAAATCCGATTTCTACGATACTTAAAACGCGAGTGATCTACTAGTTATTTTCACACGGTTATGGTTACCCAACATCCTTCCATTCAACACAGATAAACCTAAAAATCAACACCAGGCTTTCCTTATGCCTTTTATCTCAAACATAAATAAATAATGCACCTACTATTAAAACAGAAGTACGAAGATTGAAACAGAGTTAGTTTTCAGTTCGTTTCCAGGGTAGAGGCGTCGTTTTGTTAAAGTGAATGGCATTGTTAAGTCGTGTGTTGAACTCGAGCCCAAATATTGTTAATATTACATTAAATTATTATTATTATTATAGACATATCGTTTATCTAGTGTTTGTGATCCGAGTGCACGAACATGTCCCTCGAAGCTGGGTCAAGTGAATTTTTAATCAACAAAGGAGAAATTCATTCTCAGCGCAGAAAAGTTATATTTAATATGGACAAGTTTCTCGAAAGCTCTCCATTCCAGGATATAGGCCAACTGTAGATTTTTCAAAATCCCAGCAATGAACTCTGTAACCTTGAGGTGTAGGTAGTGTGCACACAGTGTCAGGAATTTGTAGTGAAGCAGCTTCATCTTTAGAAAAAGGGAGCATATCTGTTTTTCAATCTCCGGGAAACATTCAAAAAGTCGGAAAGTGAGTTAGTGGGTTGGAAACCGTGCTTGCTGTTCCACTGCTGTGACGTATGTCAAGCTAAGATCATAATGTTTTAGGAATATTTAGTGTGTTGTTTAATTAAGGGAAGAATAGCCAAAACCTTTGCTGGCGGGTAAAACTGCTCTTATATGCATGGAACCTTTGCATGTACAAATGCTACGCTTGGCAACAGCGCTCCGCTTGGCCAGCGTTCATATACCCAACTTTTGCGAGCGGTATATTGTTGCGTACATCGCGAGCATGTATCAGTCTATTTGTTAATAAACATGCACAAAATGGAGATAACGGAGTCCTTCTAAAAACATTACTGGAAACAAGATTATAAGGCCGCTGCCGCAGCTTGAAGAATATGTGAAGTGGAAGGGGAAGGTGTCATTAATGAGCATGTGGCACACTGATGTTTCCAACGTTCTAACAATGGAGACGAAAATATTAAAGATTTACCACGTTCTGGAAGACCTAAAGTATGGATTATTAAGGATGCAAGTTAGGTTGTGTGAGAAAACCGCAAAAAATTACCCATAGGCTTTAAGAAGAACTTGGTGCATCAACTGACCATACATTGCCATATTCAGACAATTCATGCCAGAGGACCTACTTCCATTAGTCCTGGACCCATAGGACCAAGGGCCCGAGCCTCCTTTGACCAGGGAGTTACCGAGCTCTCCCGACGGCTCCATGGGGCTTTCCATAGGGCAAGACCTAGAGACTACCAAGGGCCCCCCCCCGTCCTGTGGACTCAAGACGGGATGGAAGTGGATACGCCACTTACGCATGCCAACACCAAAATGTCAAATCTACCGATATGACCTCGGTGGGGCCGCCTGGTGATCTAGCACATCGTCTACTAGCTATGCTGGCTAGTACGCGGGAATATTAGTGGCTTCCCTCATCCCCGTCCGGAGACGTACCCGATCACCCACGGGTATAGGGAACCACTGCCCCCTCGGGTCCAACCCAATCCGAACAACTCCCTATCAGGGAGGGGCTATAATGTTTCTCTAGTAAGCTAAGAGGTGCCACGAGTGCTAGGGGTCCGCAGCGCCCGCACCTCGGCAGCTAAAGGGGACGGATCCCCTCTCCTACGGCAGCCATATTCAGACACTTGGAAAATCATACAGAAGCTGTAGATTTGTACCTCATGAACTGACACCTCAACAGGCTGAACTGGAGTGGATATCTGTCGTCAGCTTATCTGCAATTCCATGGATGATAGAACTGTTAGGTGATTTTTTTCTTTTAATTTTACGTGTTCCAACGTAAGTCATATAGGACGGTGAATGGAATGGGCGAAATGATGCTCAAATGAGCCCAGGGTCCATAGAGCTTACAGTTACACGACATTCGTCTTTAAGGATAAGGGAAACCCCCGGAAAAACCTTATCGAGGTAACTCACCCTAACCGAGATTCAAACCCGGGACCTCTTGAACGTGAGGCAGACACTCTACCACCACGCTACCGAGGCGGGCTGTCAGGTGAATTGTCACTCGTAATGAAAAATGGGTATATTACCGAAACCCTGACACCTCGAAACAGTGGCTTGATTTCTGCCAACCTGCCAAAGTCATTGTTAAAAAGCTCAGATTTGTCCCAAATAAATGTGTGTCTGATGGAATTATGAAGGTGTGATTCACTGGGAGTTCGTTCCAAACGGGTGGGCGATTGAGGGGAATTCTATTCTTAACAACTGAACGAGTTCATGAAATTTTTAGAGGAGATATCAAGCATTAGTTCTATTGCAACAGGGCAATGCAACATCCCATACTGAACATCCCATGAATGCAACATCCCATCCCATACAGGAACAACCATGGAAAAAATTCAGGAATAGGTAGAAATCTAGACGCTGCCACACAGACCATACAGTCCTGTTGTCGTACCATCAGATTATCATCTTTTTTATCCATGGCCCATTCTCTACGTGCATGAAATTATGACAACAATGAAGCAGTGCAAGTGGATATCACCGAATTCTTCGCATCAAAAACCAGAGAATGGTAGCATCGTGGGGTAATACACCTCCCTGAAGACGGCTCAAGACCGTAGAATATAAAGGGCGATGCTTTGAAAATTAGTTAATTGCGTGTCAGAACACATTCAAATAATTATTTTTCTTTAACATATAGACTGTTTATTAAAATTCTACTCAGAAGTCATCAGTATGAAGTACGTTTATTTTTATTTTTATATCCACGTGATTCATAGCAATATGTGCATTAAATGGTTAGAACATTGATTTGCTTTAATTTTCTTAAAGTAAGTAGTGCATACTGTCCTGATCATTTTGATATACGATTTACAAGAAACAAACTATTTAAAAATGTACAATGAAGCTGATTTTGAGATTAAACTTACTCCAGTTGGTTCTTGATAAGTAAAACAAGATGATATGCCCACTTCGGTAGCGACTCTGCCTCATGTTCAAGAGGTCCCGAGTTCGAATCTCGGTCAGGGTCAGTTACCTGGATAAGGTTTTCTCCGGGGTTTTCCCTTATCCTTCCAGACGAATATCCGATAACTCTAAGCTCTGTGGATCCTGGGCTCATTTGAGCATCATTTCAACCATTCCATTCATCGTCCGATGACTTAACGTTGGAGGGCGTTAAAAAAAAAAAAAAAAAAAAAAAAGAGGAAGCGTATCGTGTGCAGAAACATTTTAGGATTTAAGGTGTGCGTATGCGTGTGCGTATGAGTGACAGCGAGAGGGAGCGCGCGAGTGCGATTGCGAGTGCGTGCATGGGTGTGATCAGAACCCCGAAGGCTACCTTATACTTATGGTTCTCATGTAAGTTATTAAATATGGTTTCTTCTGACTTCACTTAGATTTTGCATGAAATATAAGGTCATTTAGAGAAAATTTCTTTGTATAAAAAGCCATAGCTCATAGAACAGACAATTACTTAATGTAGGAGATTCAACTTGAGAAAGGCTGGTCCCGAAGCTCAATCGGTAGAACAGCTGCCTGCCGTGCTAGTGGTCCCGGGTTCGATTACCGGCTGTGGGGGCTGGGGATTTTTCTCCGACCAAGATAATTCCTCATCTTCCCCTAGAATCTGGAATTACGAATGAGAGTGTGAGTGTGTGATCTAATGTTTAAAACACAGCAAATACGAGTTAACACCTTCGATATGTTCTAAATGGTCGCCGATATTACCATTGGAGTTAAAGGCATATTGTTCTAAATAAATGGAAAAGAGAGGGGAATATAACAAATAAAGTAAGTTCTTCCTATCAAAAGCTACCTAAATATTGATGGGGTGAGAATAGTGAACCAGAAGGGAGCTAATAATACATTTCAATATAATTATTAATGAAACGCCACGTATTATACGTGTTTAAATTATTTTATAAGATGTAAGAAATTTCAGATAAGGCTCCTATAATCCAATAATGCACTAGAATGTTGAGAATAAGTTTTCCAAAATATTTTTTTTTTTTTTTTTAAATTTCAAGGTATATTGACATTATTGAAGTGAATTTGAAAGTTTTTTTAGAGGACTTTTTTGAACCGACATCGGATGTTTTCTAATCAGTTGTAGAACTCGCTTATCTCCACGGTAAGTTTTATGATTCCAAGGACGGTTTATTACCGTACGTGTTCACAGACGCTGAGTGAGCAGGTCCAAATTACGGAGTGTGTCATATCTGTTACGTTGTTAAGCGGACAGTTACTACTTTACATATAGACGCCTTGTGAAACGTCTTTGTTTATATTAGCACTGCAAATAATACATGTACATGTAGGTACTAACCGGAAGCCCAGCTAAAATGCATAGTACGGCATAAGCACTCTGTTCTAATGGATAATGTCATAGCTGAATCCTTCTAAGTAATTGTTTGATATAAGAAAACTATCCAAAAATAAAACCAATAAAACGTGACCTCTATTAAAACAGACACGCAAAGCTAGTGCATTCGTTTTAAATGCACTTATATTTCGCACCTTTCCAAACATTTTCCAGAAAGAAACAGGACAATTACCTGCTTATGCATTTTGTATATGGCATAAATAACTTGACAGAGACTTAAGTTAGTACTTCCGTAATCTCTTCGGAACAGTCGCGTATTCTCTGAACATTGCCAAACGTGAAACGAACTAGGTTGGGACTCCGCTAACAGCTTTGGTGACAGATAATGTGAGTTTAGCAGTCATTTTCGTCAGAATATACATTCCACTTCTCGTGAAAAATCTTCAAAAATGGAGCATTTTAATTAAACCTTTTAGTCGTTTTTTAAGAAAATAAATATTTTGGAAAAATGTTCCATGTAAAAATACTCTGAGTTTATTGAAGTTTTTCTACATGTTTAAGTATCCTCTGAAGTTGCTGAATTTAAATACCGGGTGAAACACACACACACACACACACACACACACACACACACACACACACACACACACACACACACACGCACGCACGCACGCACGCACGCACGCCCGCACACGCGCACACGCACACACGCACGCAGATACATGGGTGGAATCACGTGCACAACTCTTCCCAAAATAATGCTTTCTTTAAAAGATTCTTGGGTTCAAAGCGTGATTACAGCGGAAATCGACGAATGTCGGGTAACTCTAAGCTCTATGGACCCCGGGCTCATTTCAGCTTTATTTCACCCATTTAATTCATTGATCGATATGACGACATTCGAGGAAGTAACTTACAAAAAATGGATATCAAAGTTTTTGGTGTAATGCAGTAAGTTCCCTACTTACTATACTTGGCATTAAGATATAATACATGAGAACTCCCAAGTGGTTTATCCGGAAAAAATGAGTCTGTTGGAGAAATATCGTGCTGACATGTGCCATGGTAGCTCAGTGGTTAAGAGAAACCCCAACGAAATCAGAAGATCCGTGGTTCAAAGACAGACTAATTCAATGTTATTAATGGGATTTGAACCACGGATCTTCCGTCCGATTGGTCTCAACCATTGGCTGAAAATACTCGGAGTAATGTAAATTGCCATTAAGGTTTAATAAAAGAGAACTCCAAGTGGTTTATCCGGAAAAAATGAGTCTGTTGGAGAAATGTCATGCTGACATGTGCCATGATAGCTCAGTGGTTAAGAGCAACCCCATGGAAACCAGAAGATCCGTGGTTCAAATCCAGTTATGGCCTTGCATTTTTCGGTCAACTATCTTTTAAAATCTTGTCATATACACGGCTAGTGTGAAAAAAGCTTAATTTTAACTAGTTTCCTGATTTATTGCCTTGATCATCGAAATTGTAATGTATTTACTAGCTTTTTAGTAATTTCATAACAGAGTTTCTGGTCTAAATGAGGTTCAACATCTAAAAACAGACCAAGCTCAGCTCCAATGCAATTCTTTGTGTAAAAATTACGACCGCATCTCTTTATTTCTGGTATTTAGTAAAGTGCAAGGAGTCATATGAATCGTTTTCATAATTAAATGTTTATAAGGGTGGCTCTCTTCTGAGGTTAAACTGTGCCATTATCAATAAATGACCCATTATTGTGCCTTACTGCTGTAATGGACCCAGAGTATGTTCTAATGATTGGTGTAAAACTTGGTCTTTGTAGTTTATGTTTTGAAAGTGCTGTAAATACGAAAGCGTAAAATAGAAACTCGTTAAATTTTCTAGGAAAAAAAGAGAAATGAAGTAATTCATTCTCATCATATACTAATTATACCTTCCACTAATTTACCTGGCTACATAGTTTTCAATACAAAGCTTGTTTATTTCTGTTTTGATCAGGACGGCAAACTTTGGAACCCAGCGAACTGTTATTGCAAAACAAAAGTTGCGTAACTATTTCATCGGTGAACAAACCCACAGTTTAAATTGCCCTTTTTTCGTTGAGTAATTGGAAATACACAATAAAGGGTGCAGACAGTTGAGAAAATTACAAGGCCGTTTCAAATTTATTTTTGCAGTTTAATCTTTATAATCTCTCAAAACACTACAACATTTTAAATGAACTCATATTATATGGAATTAATCCATACACCAGCGAAGTACAAAGTCATGCTGGTAGTGAATTCAATTTCGGGTGGCAAACCATAACGAAGTGTCTAGATATGCTGGGCAGTGAAATGTGTACAAAAAATCTCAGTATATAGCACTAAAATGTTAAGGAGCGTAATTTTAAAAATCGGTTTTGTTGAAAAATTAGAAATATTACTGTTGTCAATTAATTCTAGAGTTACATCATTGTTGTTTCATTTGAGATCAGGCCACGATACCGTGTATAACCGGGTTGACTGAACTTCCAATTCACTTATTCGTCGGCTTCCCTTGTTGCATGCCTTGCCTTTTTTAAATTTACGTCCTTTAATTTTTTAAATGATATCGGGCAATGAATGAAATGGGTGAAATGATGCTCAAATGGGCCCAGGGTCCATGGAGCTTAGGTACCCGTTATTCGTCTTTTTGGATAAGGAAAACCTTATCCAGGTAACTCGCCCTGACAGAGATTCGAACTCGGGACCTCTTGAACGAGAGGTAGACATGCCACCATCTACGCTACCGAGGCAGGCTGCATGCGTTGCCGTCGTGCTTACTTTCATATCACGATTTGCTTTCGCTCCTTTTCATTCATTTAATTATTTCTTGCCAAATTTTAGGCACACTTCCAGCTTCGTGATGTATGCAGTGCCGGGCAGATGGCGCGGGGGCTTGTGCATATTACTTGCCGATCTCGGCGAAGAGCAACTCTGTGTGCTTACCATCTTTCACGTAGGGGATACGTTCACGGAATCGGGATGCGAATAATTGGTGGCTGTTCATCTAAGTTTAAAGAGCACCCAGGACTTACTAGCCGTCTGTCCATTTCTATATCCTGCTTGTGAGTCTGTAGTTTCCGCTTTTTAATCCTTTCTCCTGCAGGCGTTATTCCAATAAATGTGTATTGGAGTGTCCCCCTTCGTTGTCTACCCTTTGTCTCTTTGAACAGAAAACAGAGCAACATTGATTACATCCCATATACATGGGTCATTTAAAAATTAGTGGCAACACGGACTGCATTTGGCGCTATCAGCGGTAAATCATGTAAGCTGATAACAATGAAATATAAAGGCGTCTGTTTGTCAGCTGAAGATCATAAATGTCATAAAACATTTTAGTAAGTAGTAGTGTAGGCTGTTATTGCTAGTGCTCCAAATATGTTTATTGAATACGAACAAAGATGCTTCATTAAAATTGAGGTTGAAAGGGGTATCAATACTCAAAAAGACCATACAGAATCATTGGAAGCTTGTGTTAGACTCTACCATATCGTACAGTGGCTAGGTGTGCGAATGTATTTCCTAGAGGAACAGAAGTCGTGGAGCCGGCAGATGGTATTCGTATCACTCACTCAGTTTCTCAAGGAAATCGTGTGATTGGTGCATATTAGTCACTTTATAGAACACCATTTCCTACCAGCTGTACGTCGTAAACGCCCAAATCTCCTGAAATCTCATTCCATTGTGTTACATGATGGTACTCGCTCTCGCACCTCTGCCCTTGTTTTTAATTTACTTCACAGATGGAACTGGGAGATTCTGGAACATCCTCCTTACTCCATACTCCCCAGATATAGGCCAATGTGATTTCGACCTTTTTGCGAAAATGAAATTACCAATTAGAGGATTTCGCTTTAGAACTAGACAGACAATTATAGCAATTATAGCAGTCTGTTTGAATATTAGGACAGCAAGACGATATGGATGGCACCCGAGACTCCCTGATGTATGTAGGCGAGTTCTTCGTGTTGGAGGAGATTACTTTTAGACATTGCAATAATCTCACTGCTCCAAAAAGTGCCACTAATAACACTGGGCAACAATGAAAATGTTTCGGTCTTAAAAATAGCGAATTTACATGTATTTCCATCTGCCGAATTAAAAAATCACCATAAAATGTTAGATTTGCTCTTGTTTTAAAGATAAAGTGACATTTTATTTTAGAGTGAAGATTTTAAATTTAGGCTCATTTTTTGGAAGTTGGCACACCTATCAAATAACAAAACACAATCAGAGAGCAATTTTGGAAATTAAGTGATGCAAAAGTTAAGGAGGGCATTTTTGTCGGACCACGAATAAGAGAACTTGTAAAGAATCCTGCATTTGACCAAATTTTGGAGAAGAAAGAAAAGGAAGCTTGGGAGGCCTTCAAGGGTGTTGTTCATGGATTTTGGATTTGGTGACAGTGCTCCTGCAAAAATACCGTAACCTTCGATGCAACATGCTCTTTAAGATCCATTTTCTCCACTCCCACCTAGACTTTTCCCTCCTAGTTGTGGAGCTGTTAGTGATGAACATGGGGAGAGATTCCATCAGGGCATTTCTGTTAGGGAACAAAGATATCAGGGCCGCTGGAATGAAGTAATGCTTGCGGATTACTATTAGTCTTTGTATAGGGAATCTGCGGAACACCATCACTAGAGGCAGGCTAGAAGACGACGTATCCAATAGGTCACCACATGACTATCTGTGAAGTATTTTTCCAGGAATTTAGAACTCTTAGCATGTAATTACCAGTTTAATAAATCAAATGCACTTTCATTGTTATAAGCATGTATTTAATTAAAATGTATCCCTTTCTCTCAATCCGTTAATATGTAATACTTCTACACTGTGCATATCATAGAAACTAGAGCTAATATAATATTTACTTTGAGATATTTGTTTTTCTCAACCAAAAATTAGTAGGAATTGCCTTATGAATTGCTCGAAACATTTAAAAGTTATCTTTTTTTGTCGCCAAGTGTTATTTAAAGACCTATGTATTTAGATTTTTTATGCGAAGGTACCAAAGATATTTGACCGACAAGTCATTTCTGCAAAATGGGAAGCAAAGTCTGTTCCTGCTTTATTTTCCCATTAACATTATATAAATGAATTAAATGCCTTTCGAAAAGTTTATCTTAAACAGTATATATTACATAATTATGGCATCATACCTTATATTACAGATAACCTCTTGTTAGAGTTAACTTACTTGTACTCTGGATGAATTCTAGAGCTTCAGATATAGTGATTTTGTACAGAGGAACAGTAAAGAGGGGGTATAAAATATGAGGCAACGTGTTCATCAGAGGAGCGCAGCAGTTATTTTAGAATGTGTGCTAGATTTCTCTGGTTTTGGTCTCAGTACACTGTTGTGCAGTTTAAAATGAACTACTTCCAAAACTATTTTAGACTTCGTTATGCACGAATGCGATAAGATTATCCTCTAGTTTTGACCTTTTATTTTATTTGCAGTGTGAAAAACAATGACAGTAAAATATAACAATGCATACACAGCGAACAAGCATGTTTTTCATTCAATGAATTCTGTGTGATAATTTTATCTTATCTTAATCGTTTATAGGGGAGTGAACAAAATATCCTTATTATTTTTGTTTAAAAGTGTTAGCATTCATAACATAGGAATATAACAAATTTTAAGTTTAAAGTTTTATTTTTTAGATTATGAAAAACATAAATATGACACTAAATACTATAATTACTTCATTCTTTCTGTTTCAGTTTATTCTCACGTGTTTAATACCAGCAGAGTGGAAACAGAGCTCAATGTAAGTTACTAGCCGAACAACTGTATTTTTCTTTATTTCCTTTAGAAATATGTTTTGCTTTCTTGATTATAAATTATGGAGTATTTGTTATAATGCATATGTTTATTTAAAATAAGCTTCATTATTATAAATTGGGTTCTTGCGCAGCCTTAAATTGTTTGCCTTACTAAATTATACAAGGAGGCACTACAATGACACGCATTGAAAATATGTTCCTCTATACCCCTGTCTTCTTTACCATACTTTTGAGATTTACTGAACTAAGTGTTCGGTGTGACTTAATATTTTCTTCCGTTATACACAACGTTTTAGAATTTCAAGTCCAATTGACTTAGAAAAGTTTGTATAAACTGAAGTCAGTTAGGGAGGATCCATAATTGTCTTCATTTCATTGTCAGCTTACTTAGTGTGTAACAGTTGTTTTGTTTGGGCCCCGAGAATTGAAAAATATCTAAATATGTTTAAGTATGTGACTTAGGAATCAATATGGAATTTTAGAATAAGCAATAAATGTTGTTGAATTTCAGTAGGTAATTGAGATGACGCTACATGTAAATGAAATTATATTATTTCTTTGATTGATAGTTTTAAGAATGAGATTGCATAATGTGGACCACTTAAAATTGAGTTTGAGTGGTAGCGATGATAACGAGTGAAGAAAAAGTCAATAATCTTAGAGAAAAATTTGGGAAAGAAAGCGTCTTTCGATGGTGACCGCGAAGTGAACAAACGTGTTTCGCATTTGCAATTATTGAAGTGAACAGACGTACAATTGTGTCGGAACGTCGTGTAGAAAACATGTTAATTATATTCTATAATCTGAGATTATAAACTTTATTTACAATTTCTGCGTAAATACAATTCAATTACATTGATCAAGCTCATTGTATATCTACGTTACGCCGTGTTATGTAAATATACGAGGGTGGGTCAAAAAGTAATGCCTCTATTTTTCCCCCTTAAATAAGCAAGTTATGTGAAAACTTTGAATTTGGCGCAATTCCTCAAACCTTCTTCTCTAATCCTCTGCAGTAGTAACCTCCTAAGTCAACAGGTGGCAGCACTGTATCCTCTTGCAAAATTGCTGACATCGACATTCGTATTAGACAGCGTTCTGTGATTGAATTTTTGGCTGCGTAAGGTGAAACACCAATTCGCATTCACGAAAGGCTAAAAAATGTGTATGTTGATGCAGCGGTGGTTGTCAGCACTGTTAGACGATGGGTTCGTTGCTGTAACGAAGCTGAAGGGCAAACACCATTGGCAGATGAAAAGCGAAGCGGCAGGCCGATGACTACAACTTTCATCGAGTGGATGACATCATTCGTGGTGATCGCCGGGTAACAGCAGGTGAATTGTCTCATTACCTCCCTCAGTAACGGCAGTGTGATAACGATTATTCAACAACTAGGTTACTCAAAAGTTTGTTCACGTTGGGTACCAAGAATGTTAACCGCCCAAAACAAAGAAACAAGGAAAGCAATAGCATCTGAACACTTGCAGCGCTTCAATTTGGAGGGAGAGGAGTTCCAGGGAAAAAATTGTTACTGGAGACGAAACGTGGGTTCATTTTTTAGAACCTGAATCAAAGAGGCAGTCAATGGAACGGCATCACACAACGTCACCGAAGAAAAAAGAAATTTAAAACAGCGGTCGGCAGGGAAAATTATGGCGACAGTGCTTTGGGACGCAGAGGTTGTATTTATGAATGATTTTTTTGGAGCAGGGATGCACAATAAATTTTGTCCAATACGTCAGAACTCTCAAAAAGCTAAAAGCACGTCTTCGCTGAGTTCGCCCAACAAACACTATGGAGGATGTTGTTCTTTTGAGCACACCAGCCGTTACACCACTGCAGAAATCGAGAATTTGGGATGGCATGTCTTACCTCACCCCCATACAGCCCTGACCTGGTACCATCAGACTTCAATCTGTACGGGCCACTAAAGGAAGGTCTTCGTGGGATTTATTTTGAAGATGAGGAGGCTGTGAAAACGTCCGTGCGTTAATGACTTAGGAAGCAAGACCGTGTAATACTTTCCCTAGTTAAAAGGTGGACCAAAACTGTGGAAAATGACGGAGATTATATTGAATAGTGACAAATTAATCGTCAATGTTGTAGTTTTCAAGCTATGTAAATTGGATTCAATTTTCTTGGCAATTAAAAGAGAAAAAAAATAGGCGTTGCTTTTTGACCCACACTCTTATTACTCTGAATTAAAAGAATTAAATTATATTAACTTTAAAATGGAATTATTTCTTCATAAGATAAAAAGTTAATTTGCTCGTTCGAGACCACGCCCGAGTTAACAGAATTCTCATGCACCGTTTGGAGCAGCGTCAGAGATCTTCTAGAGGCACCATTGCATTTGGGTGCCAGATCTGAGCAGAAGGCTCGGATCGAGAAGAATCTACAACGAGTGGTTTCTTCATCTACTCCGAGGGCTTAATTCAACCAGCAACCCCCAGACGCAACGCTGGATGAGTACAGGTGAGGATAATCCCTTCCCATATTATCAGCATGAAAAATCCCTCTACAAGTGTGACATTTTCAGCGGATTGTTCTTACCAGAAAGATAGTCAGTAGTAACAGACAACCTTCCTCCTTATACCACTATGGCATATGTTCATATTTCTTACACTGGAACGTCAGCGTTAGAGAAGTGTTTCGCTTCATCTGAAGTGAAGGTGAAAGAAATCTATTCAGGAGCAACTAATGTTGGATATGAATTTTGAACTTTCTTCCAGAAGATTAATTCAGATTGCCGTTTATTAATATTATCTTGAATATCTTTACATGCTGCATCACAAATTTGAAGCATATGAAGAACTGAGGACTGAAGAAGCCAGGCCTGTGTTGCTTCAGTATGTTTCCAAACCCTGTCTTTGTTCACAAATACCTTCAGAGATTTCATATAGAGTTTTATGAAGTTGATCGGTGTCGTAGTTTTTAATTTTCTTACAGCAGTATTGTCTTTAGTTTTCGGATCGATCCATGTTTAACACATTTAAGCTGGTGCAATAGTATTTTCTTACCTTAGCTGCTTGCTTCGACGAATAATCGCAGGACTGGAACACCTGAACAATTTTTAATCTTTTAAGCAGCAGAGTAATCTCTCCGTTCTCTATAGAACTTTAATTGAAGCAGTTCTAGGAGCTGCAGGAAATTCACCTGAAATGTTGAGCGAAAATCTAAGCTATTCAGCACGAAGATGCAACACATGACCCCAAAAGGTGGAATGCCAAAGCAATTTCAGCCAATCATTTGCGGCATAATGTATTTATGTTGCACTATCTGGTATTAAAACAATAAAGTTAGCTCTGTGAACAACAATCTAATGTATCAAGATTTTGGTTACCAACATTACTATTGCAATGTTGTAGAACCTTGGTTTTCACATGTGTTTTTTCCGCATCACTCTTTGGAGCAATAAGAACATATATCACATAATGATTCTTTACATTTGTAGTTTTGTAAACCACAAGATAAAAAGCACTTCCCTAACATTTTAACAGATTGTTCAGCGCACTTTACAATACCTTTTTTCAGTTGTTTCACTGGGAGAGGTTTCAAACATTTGTTCTTCGCGAAGACATGCAGAAATAAAAGTTTTGAACCGTTTCTTTGATATTATTCGTTCAACCCTTCATATAGATTGTCCAAGTCAAGAAGGCAAGCTAGAGGAATGTACAACTTTTGTTGTCTCCTCGGGTTGTATGCTCGCCTTCCGAGTAAGAATGGAAGGTTCGTTTAAAATAGCCAAGTGTTGTCACATAGCTCACCTATACATAATACCTATCGCTGCAACAAACATTAGATCTGACAGCATGGGTGGCTGATATGCACTCTCATTCACTCATTTCCTATTAAACAGATCCGCTACCGAGGAGATAAACAGTTCAAGCTCCTCTGCCCTAGCCTTATTGTCGTGGGCATACAATACATTGCCCTGTTATACTTTATATGTGCGAATATTGATATGTACTTGTTGTTAGAATCATATAAGTTGAATTATGGCTATTACTCTTCATTTCAGGATCTTGATGAAAACGAACACATGGGCTTCTTTTCTAAATAATTATGCACTTTGAAAATAAATAATATACAGTTTTCCGCTTTCAGTCGCCAAATAATATGTAGTAGGCTCAGAAATCTTTGAATTGCATTTATAGCGAATTTTGGCAGCTAATGTCCAGTAGATGTAAACTGCTGCATTGGCGATAGAAGCATTAAATCTTCCCATACGACGTACATTGTTTCAATTTCTATTTTTAAATTGTCACTGAAAATAACATGTATTTTTGTATTAAAACCATTAATGCATTTGAAACAGGAAGTTGCTTTTTAATTAATTTGGTATATATTATACATTGTACTTCCACGCTTTTTGGGCGCCGGGGTAGCGATGTGCAAGGGGTCCCGAGTTCAATTCCAGGCTCTGGGGTTGTCGAGTTTAGGTCGGCCCTATCCATGTCTTAACCTCTGTTTAGCACATGAAGTGTCCCCTATGCCCAACGTGGTTCGGAGTCCACTGTATAAGCTTTAGGTCCTCTCGCCTCACCATCATCCTCACTACTACCCTATCATTGGAGGTAATGGACACTGCCCTCTGGGTGCTCCCACCTGAGAAATGGGACCGGTCATCACGTGGTGGGGCAACGTTACCCCGAAGGCCAAGGCTGCCATATGGGGTGTGTTGGTGACCAACCAACCAACTAACTTTTACGCTTCATTGACATTTTATAGTCCGTTTAATTTAACTTGTTAGCTTGTTTTTCAAACTTCAATCCTATGTTAGTTAAAAGAATGATGCATTCTATTTTTATCATGGCACAGAATAGTTTAATGGAAGCTATTGTCACATTATCTGATTTTGGAGCTAAATATATTTAGTTCTTCTAATTAATAGGTATTTTATTACACTTTAAAATATACATTGTGTTAGGTTTTCGAAAATAATACGATTTTAATGATTCCCTCATCCAGGGTACAAGTATTGATAACTTGGGCTACGAAGTTGAGAAAATATCCTTTTCTTTGTCCTTTTGTTGACTTTCTAGCTATTTGTTTACTTAAAGCTCCTTTTGTAAAAGTTATATCTTTTCTGTTTGCTTTATTAGATATTTTTATATACAGTCCTTATTTTAGCATTTTTGTTTCTTTCAACAGTACCTTTTCTTACTTTTTTTAAACTTTAGCTTCTTTCGGCTATCTTCTTCCTGTTCCACAGAGTCAGCTAAATTCCAATTTATAATATGCACTCCTACGGCTGGCTACAGTAGCTAAGAGGTGAGATACTGTTTTTGTCGTATTCAAGTCATTAGCACCAGAAAAACACCTATTAAAACCTTTATAAATATCCTGTTATTTTTTTCTAACGTTGTGACAATGTAGCTAGGTTAGTTTTACTGCATTTCACAGTTTGTGAAATAAATCCTGGCCGCACAATTGCAAAAAGCTAAGCCTAACACATCTTTACGTACTTTTCGCCTAACTTTAGGTCCCTTTTGGGATATTTTTACATCTATTTCAAGGTCTTTTTAGACAATGTATAGGTCCTCAAATTCCTAGTCGTGCTGATAACGTTTCTTCGTGTACTCCCTGTATCACTCTGAACCAACTTAAATAAAGCAGTTGTTGCTGAAAAACAGTTTCAAAATAGTAGGAAATGGCTTGATTTGGGGATGCAGTGAAATAAGACTGTAAGCTTGTGCTTGTCGTAGGATGTAATTTTTTCGCTGCCGTCGTTATTTCCAATTATGGAGCACATCTTGGCAAGTGCACTGTGATCGATGAAATTCCTTCTGTGAAGACCCAGGGCGGACGCACAGTTTGGTAAAGAAAAGGGATAAGAAAAGCACGGAATAGCAAAGGGAAAAGACAATTCTGTCATGGGGCAAATAAAAACGCCCGTTCGACTCTTGGAGCAGATGGCTGTCCTCCTTTCCTCTTCTGGGGGAAGTTGCTGATATATAGAGCTAAAGTTGTGAGGTGGAAGAAGAAGAAATAACGGTCCAAGGAGAGCTGAGCGCTTCCTCTGCAAAATGAGGCTACAATCTTCCAAAGTTTAGGATACTGCTTCTGTTAGTTTTTCAGTTTCAGGTTGTTGATGTTATCTTAAAGGTTCAAACTTCGGATATAATCCTTGGCTAGACTATTCGCGTGACTACGTATTACATCAATTAAAGCATTAAGGAAAAGAGGTTCAAGTCTTCTGTGTAAATTGTTCTTGGGTTCGTCGGATCTTAAGCCAATTTTCTTCCACTTTACAACGTACTTCATTCAACTTAGTCATGCATTCTTCATTTGGTTTAATTTTAAGTCCAGATTTACTGCTGCCTTTACTGAATTTGCGTTAATATTAGTTCTGTAGTCGTCAAATACTGCATAGTCTTTAAATTTGTTAAACGAATTATTATAATATAATAACGACTATTATATTATTATTATTATTATTATTATTATTATTATTATTATTATTATTATTATTATTATTATTATTATTATTATTATTATTATTATTATTATTATTATTATTATTATTATTATTATTATTATTATTATTATTATTATTATTATTATTATTATTTTTATTATTATTATTATTATTATTATTATTATTATTATTATTATTATTATTATTATTATTATTATTATTATTATTATTATTATTATTATTATTATTATTATTATTATTATTATTATTATTATTATTATTATTATTATTATTATTATTATTATTATTATTATTATTATTATTATTATTATTATTATTATTATTATTATTATTATTATTATTATTATTATTATTATTATTATTATTATTATTATTATTATTATTATTATTATTATTATTATTATTATTATTATTATTATTATTATTATTATTATTATTATTATTATTATTATTATTATTATTATTATTATTATTATTATTATTATTATTATTATTATTATTATTATTATTATTATTATTATTATTATTATTATTATTATTATTATTATTATTATTATTATTATTATTATTATTATTATTATTATTATTATTATTATTATTATTATTATTATTATTATTATTATTATTATTATTATTATTATTATTATTATTATTATTATTATTATTATTATTATTATTATTATTATTATTATTATTATTATTATTATTATTATTATTATTATTATTATTATTATTATTATTATTGTTATTATTGTTATTATTATTATTATTGTTGTTGTTGTTGTTGTTGTTGTTGTTGTTGTTGTTGTTGTTGTTGTTGTTGTTGTTGTTGTTAAATTATTTCCTCATTTTCAATACTAATTATGTATTAAACATGTGATTTTGAAAAATTATTTTAGAAAAGTTCAAGCGATGTAAGTTCCAATTAAGAAAGCAACATAGAATATGAAATTAAAGTGAGATATAAGTCAATATATATTTCATCTGGATTCAAAATAACGTTAAGTCATATCGGACGATGTATTAAATGGGAAATGATGCTGCTCAAATGAGTCCGGGATCCATGGAGCTTAGAATTACCCGGCACTCGTCTATCAGGATAAGGGAAAACCCCGTAGCTACCGACGTGGGCTACATATTTGCACTGATAAATATTTTTCTCATATTGAGTCAAAGTGACAAGAAAATGCCCGGTCATATTAAACTCAATGGCATACAAATAGCTTTATTGAATCTTTTGAAGTAATGAAATAAAATATCCCAGTTCTACAGGCACATTGATAACTCTTCAATTCACACTTTGTATTTTATTTGTGTTTATGTAATGTTTTCTGAATGCTGTCCCTATATGATTATGTAGCACTTAAAATTTTGGACAGAAAGAAATGGTCATACTACCCCAAATATTTCATAGATTGTTTAACGCTTAGAATCCTTATTCTCACTTTATTTAAGTTGATGAAAAATTCAGTTCCCTTAAATTTGGGTATAAATTTTTGAAGCTTAGAACTTTTGTATTAAACCACAATATTGTGGAGAATTTTATTCCAAATTCCATAAATGCTCCCTGGTACATCCGCAACAGTGACTTACACCTTGATATAAGAATACCCACAGTCTACAGTTTATGAAGAGATATCAAAATGTGCCATAAAACATTATCAGCGTCTCCAAGTCCACATAAATCCTGAAATGTAAACTGAGATGAAGTGCGGAGACTAAAGAGAACCTTATGTTCTGACTAATAAATCGTAACCCTCTAGTAACAGTACATTAAAATGTATTATTAAAATAATTCATTATTAATAACATTCTTGCATGTAAGGTTATTTATATTATTTATATGAGACAAAAATCATTAGTCGATCAGTTGCTTGGTCATGATGTAACTATAAATACAAACAAAAATGTCGCATGGCTACAATATATATATATATATATATATATATATATATATATATATATATATTGTTTCAAAATGATATCTAACGATTATAGCCGTTACGTAGTTTATAACTTAACTAGTCGGAATTTTGGTGTCATAGCTTCGAAATTCTCTCAGATATAATTTTATGCAGAGATGAATATTACATTATTTTTGATTAGGCAGAGTAGGAACTACTGGTGTGCGAACCTCAAAGGTTGTTATTGGGACGCACCGGCCACGAAAACAAAAGCATTGCTCTTTATTAGTGACCCTAGCCTCGCTTTCAGGTAACGAGGCAAAGGGCAGTTACTTGTGAAAATGTCGAATAATGACTCGGACAGTTACAAAGTTGCTCATTTTGCTATGATCTTAATTGTACAGTACTTTCAACCAGTTACTATAAAATCAACACCTTCCGTTTCAGTTACAAATTCTTTATTTAGTATTATTAAATACAGTGAAGTAAAATGTTTTTCTCATTGCATAAGACATTTAGTTTTGGTTAACGTTATCACCAATTCTTTGATACCATTCTCAGTTACTTTCATCATTTAATGCTTCCATCCCCAATTTCACTAACATTAACTTAAATATAAAAGTTATAAGTTGCATATGTTGCGGCAAACCCGCATACCAGTGTTAAATTAATTGAGTTCTAATTGGAGCTATGAGTTCTCTTATCCTCAGGTGAATGGTTGTATTTTGGTGGTTGTTATCTATTCAGTCGTATTAATAACACTTTGTTTGTTGTAGAATTATTTGGTTTAATTCTTGAATCTAAGTTTGCTTATCGACTTGGCTCGGTGACCACCTGTTATTAAAATTCCTAACATAAATTCAATTTTACTTGAAATCCTGGATTACTTGTTTAAAGTTACTTCCGTGCGGCTTATATCTCTTCCTTATACGGCGACTACTTTGCTCTAATAAACTTCTAATGCTGCTTCCACTTACGCTGTTTGCGGTATTCTTAACTTCCCTGCATTTCAGATTTCGAAATATTCGCTTCTCTTCTTAATGCACATGAACACGTTCTTACTGTCGTAGTATCAACTTGTAAGTGAAGTTTTTCTTACTTCACCATTCAATTCGAACCTTATTCTGATCCCCTCTCTAACTTTATCACATGATCAAACTGGCTCACCCTTCTCAAATGTTACATTATTATTGGTTTCTAATTTGATTTCGAATTTTCGCATTGGTTTGCACAACTCATGTGACTCACTGGCGTTCCGCCCACCCTGAGTTGGGGAACGCCTACGCTGAGTTGTTTGTAACGGTATACATCGTTATCAAATCAGCGAAGTAAATCTCTTAAGCATTCAGGCTAACCTGCATTTTGAAATAATTTGCAATATTTCTCAGACATTGAACTTTTACTAGCACAAAGAAAATAACGGTCCTTCCTTTCTGTTTCTCCGACGTGTACATATTTTTACAAGAATATTCATATTTCTTGCCTAGATGCTAGTATATATGTTATATTAAATTATATTCATACCTTCTTATTCTTTAAGTCAACTGCTATTTTAATCATTACTTTGTCCATTCTAATTTCATATTATTATAACAAGATTTTTATATTAGTTTAGCAAAGCATTTTTATTAATTTATCTTCTTTTTTAATTATTTAACTTCGATTATTTCGCCGCATCCTAATCGCTGCCTGATACTCCGGTTACAAAGTCCACCAGTTTATTTGTCATCATAGATTGCTATAACGGAATTTTTCAACACATTAAACACTCATAAGCAATAATTAAGCAACAGCTTCTTTATTGCGGTTTCATAAGCCAAAGAAATTCTTAATAGTAGTAAGTTACTGCGGAGTATGCCGGTATGTTTACAAACAGTTACAGCACGCGGCATGGTCTATACCTGCGAACTCCGACAGCGTGAGGCACGCCTCGTTGTTCCTGTCACTGTCTAACCTACACACTGAGCAACTACTTCTATATGTTCGTTCGGTGTCATCTAGAAACACCGGGTATATATACTAGAGTACAAGAGAGTGAGGTGACTTGTAAGACTTTATTTTTAGAGGTCCTGGGTTCATTTCTTCTTGACTATGCCCTCTGACCAAAACTGATCCTGCTTTTCCTGTTTGGTCGTGTGGTTTCTGGTTTGCTATTATTTAATACGTATCTTTCATTTTTCTACTTCTATATTTCCTTCTGGTAAACTTGCTCTTTTGCTGGAATGCTGCTCCAAATCCACAGAAATGACAGAAATGAGTTTTTATTCAGAAGACAATGCAAAGCTTCTAAACACGTTCATATGTTTGTGGGTCACTATGATGTTTTATGTATTGTTGGATTTATTGATTAACGTAACTTTAGTGAAAAGAGATTATTAGAGTGAGGTTCAGCAATGGTGGAAGTTTGAATTTTGTACACCACATCACAAAAATATGAGACAGTATTCCGAGACAAGTTTGAAGTCAACGAATGATGTAACATACGTTGAGAGGCTAGTGCAGGGAAAAGGGACGTTCCACCATAAACGAAAGCGTTAATGCAATAATTACATGTTTGCATGAAAAGCATTATTGGTAGCGTACTGTGATAAAACATAAGCCTGCTTTAAGAAATGCAAAACAACATGAATGGTATATCTGTCTCATTACATTGCTCAGAAGTAGCATTCAGAAAGGTACAGATATCATTTCGAGAGATTTTGAGCAGCCTCTGTGTTATCATTTAGTGGGCACTGTACCTTAAAACCTTCTTAAAACCTCGCTTGTATATACGCGTGAAAATATGCGTCTCTCCTCGGATACCAGTATTACACTAAAACATAGTCGCTGTTTAAGGTAGAAAATGCAGGCTTCAAGGTAGAGAAAACCTCGTGTTTCCTCTCTCCCTTTGCAGTGCTTTTCATCCCTTGTCGTTATTGTCAAATCTAATAACCTGACTCTTTCGTCTGTATGTAAACGTATGCTTCAGGCAAATATTTGCATGTGAGATTTCCAAATGAAGGAACATGCAGGAGAACAAGGAGAATATTATAAGCACTCTCGAGAGGTACCTTCAATGGTTAAATTAAATAACAGTTTACTGCTGTCGAGGGAAATATTTCAGAATTGTGCGTTTATACTCTTGTATTTGTAGAGGCAACGTATTTTAATATTTGTTATGCTCTTTCTCAATGTTACAACTACATGACATACACGCGAGAGATAATATGCCCAGGTACGTATACAGCAAGAACACTTTCAACTAAATATCATTGTCTCGTTCATGTGAAAACGTGCTTCTCTATTTCTCGCAGAATATCCATACAAGAGCTTACTCCTATATGGCAAGATGAACTTTGATTGTTTAGGTTTTGCTCTTTTCTCGCAGCTGTTTTATTATAAACCTATTTTCGATAGAAATTACAATGTAGCCTTTTCAAAGAATACCCCTTCTTGGAATCCCTCTTCCGTTCTGCTTCCAAGAAAGCCTGTAACAGCAAATACTGTGACGGACTTGCGGGAAACAAAAATTGAGGGGGTTTCAGCAATACCAAAACAATGATATTTTTTTAAATTAATCGTTAGCTACCTATAAATAGGTATTGCTGTCCATACAAATTTTGATGTCCCTATTTAATAAAATAAATGTTTTTAGGGCTCCTTGATTCCTGAAGCCACTTTCGAAAACACACGCACACACACACACACATGTGTGTGTGTGTGTGTGTGTGCGTGAGTGAAGGACAGTCAGATTAGCACAGGTCAAAAGGAATAATTTGAAAGATATTATTCTCGATACTTCAGGATATTTATGACTAAATGAATAAATAATAAATAATAGATAATAAATAATAAATAATAAATAAATAAGGAAGGGAGGAAGGCAGGAAGGGAGGAAAGGGGGGAGGGAAGGAGGAAAGGGAAGGATCCAATCTCGATACCTAATTTCTTATGCCGGGACATGATTTCCAAATTCTAATTTATTAACTACCACAGAAATACAAAAAACACATTTTAAACAATAATTTTTCAGATAATAAGAGATAAACAATAAGCTAACATACAAAATCTACCAGTTTAAAAAAGTTACAATTTAAGTAATAAACGTTTACTGGAATCCAGTATACAAATAACTGGCAACCAGCTATAAATACAAAATAAACTGCAATACCTGTAGCCGATACTTGATATACTGGTAACCACTGCATTTAAAACTTGTCAATATACTTTTTCAACTAATAAATACCTTTTTACAAAAATTTTCAAAAGTTTAACCAAAAACTTATGTAAAAATAATTCATAAAATTTACATTACAAAAATTACAAAATTTACAACTTTAAAACTTCTCCAAATTCTTTAAACAAATTAAACAAATTAAAATACATCATGTCAATTTATACAAACAAACATAAATTCAATTACTATTCATACTTCTACTTTATATCACATTCAAAAAATAAATTTCAAATCTTAACAATTAATTCAGCTGTAATAATAGCATTCAAAAATTACAATACAATTATAAATATTAAACAAACATTAATTATACATTCTAAAATCCTTCATATTAATTCAAAATTAAACCATTACAACAAACAACTTCAACAACCAAACCAAACAATTCAATTTAATTTATTTATAATTTTAATTTATTTACCTTAATACAAAAATGTCAATTTAACATTATAATAAAACACATTTCAACCATTAAATCTGCTAAATCTTTTACAAAGTTATATAAAAATTATTCTATTCTGCAATTTCTCAAAACACACTATCTCAAAATTTAACTATCCTCAATTTAAACCAAATTTATGTTAAATAACATAACTAAATAAGTTATCAAATCAACTTCTTAAACTCATTTTTCTAAATATCCACTTCTTAAAATAATCCATTCAAATCATCCTTCACCTTTCACTCAAATTATTCATAACAATAATCCATTACTCAATTCAACAATATCCTTCACTACACAACAACCATCCAAAAATCTTTCCTCATCCATTACTACACTACACTGTCACTTACAATACTTCTCTCATCATCTTACTCCGGGGAGGGAAAATCCCTCCCAAAACTAAACCACAGATAAAGTTCTTAATTCACTTTAAACACCGGGGCAAAGCCAAAGGATATACCATTGACAATATTCAAAACTATATTTAATTTGAGGGGAGGGCAATCCCTCCCCCAAAAATTTCACAAGGTACTATATTACACTGAACACTAAAACACTTTCATTCCTGCGTCATTCATATGTATGACTGAAATGTCATGCACATTTTCAGAAATTCACCTGTTCCGCTTTTTAGTCAATAAAATAGTGAAAGTATTCCTGAAGCAGTGGCCTCGCCGTGGCTTAGTGGTTGAACAACTTGGCTCTCGCCAAGGTTCAATCCCAACTGACCGCAAGGTGAGATTTGTGAACAATACAGCACTGGGGCGGGTTTACTTCGGGTTCTCGTTTCCCCCACCATCTCATCCCACCAGTGCTCCATCTTTATCTCATGTATCTCAGTGTCACCACCTGCGGTGCCGTATGTAGTAAAAGTTAACGCTGCACATTTTATTTATTGTTTGTCGTGAATCCGAAGAATTCTTAGGTCACCTCCACGCTCCATGTTTAAATGCTCTGATCGAGTTTAAAAGTGACGCGAATGCTAGAGCTTAGATACGAGTTCTAATTTATCTTTGTTTTCTCGCAAACGAAATTTTCAGCATTTTCTTTCATTAAAATGTTCCTTGCGTCGCAGTTTTAGTGTTAGGCTAATGAAAGTTATTATACACGTTCACAAAGACACAGTGAATAGAAATTTACTCTGAGATTTATTGCGAGATGCATTTAAGCACATCTCCTGTACTTCAAAACACAAACATTTCAGCTTTTTTGTGCAAAAGCTACTTTCATTGCTATAAATATTGCTGGAGCCTAACGTTATTGAGACACAGAGAAGCCAAGGTCAATTTCAAGAAGTGGATTTATTGGGAGCCTGTTGTTAAAATATTATGCCAAAATTTAGTTATTTTGCCGCAATGGTCGTTTTTGGTGACATAACCGAAAGAACATAAGTTTGATCATAATTTCCAAACTATCAAAATGAAAGTGATCTATATCATATTCGGACTATGTTGCATCTGTGGTATAAATTTAAAAAAAGATAGCCTTGTTAGTTCAGGATTACAAATTTTCAGTCATATACATCCTAAAGTTTCTTACTATTGCAGAAGTATACTCGAATTTTGTAGTAGTAATCTGTGAACTTTAACAGTGAAATTGTGCAAATTTGAGTCTATAAAACATGTAAATCATGAAAAAACATTCCCCTAGAAACATAGATATCTTAAGAAAAAAACGTATGCGATTAATATATTATCAACTTTTTCTGAGAAATATGACATTTTACTGCCATTTTCACTTTCTCTGTCACTTGCAGCAGGTAGGAGAAAAATAGTATACCACCAAAATGTTAAATTTCGTGATATGACCAAAACATATTTTGAGGCACTTAAACATAAAGCGGATTTTTATTGAAAGGTGTGTGCGAGTTTTTCTGCACTTGTGAATAACTCAAAAACTAAAGCCAAATCAAATATTAAATCAGGCATTTAAATATAGGACCTTCCATGGAAGAAAATCCCACTCTTGTTAAGTACAGCTGATAAGATTGCCTCTTAACTCAAAATAGCTCTGACGATTTTGGCTAAAGTAAACTCAGATGCATGTGGAAGTCCTTCTTTGTTTCGAAGAAAAGAGTGGATCAAATTAGGATCCAAATGTTTTGAGAGACGTGGTGGAACAGTTTTGTGAAACTGCTAACTAATGAACAAGTTCTGAGGAAGCTAAGTAATAAACAAACTACCCACACAGATGAGCCAAATCTGGAAATCTGAATTACTCTTGTATAACTGATCAGCCATGACAGAGAACACTTTTACTTTACAAAATTTTGGTTGTCATTAAAGAGCACAATTTATATTAAGCTATGTTTGTATAGTGTTAACCATCTCCAAGATAAGCTTTTCTATTAGTTTATAGTGTTGCTTTATACTTAACACAACTAAAATGGATTTTACTTTTCTTTTTACCTTCTAAGAACAGAATATTAAATCTATCACATAGAAACATGCTTTAAAATATTTAAGTGTATCTGTAAAATAGAAGAATGAGCTCAGTTATGAGTAAGTATTCTATTGAATAATGAATAGCGTAAATCATGTGAGTGGAATAACATAGAATAAGGTGCGTTTAAACATTTGAATACTGCTATCACTTTTGTGCCTATAGCAAAATACGTAACATTTATCACAATTAGCTTGACACAGTTGAAGAATATGCCTTTACGAAAACAATCGTTAGAAGTTTCATAAAGAAGTTTGTGGATAGAGAACTTCATTTGAATGTTATGTGTCAGACTTTTTTTTAATTATAAATACAAACATAGTAATATACTATTTTTGATAGTTGGAATCAATATGAAAAATTCAATGCCATGGCCGGGATTTGAACCACGGATCTCCTGATTTCCATCCAGTCGCTCTAACCCATTTAGCTACCATGGCCAACGTGCCGTGCTGACATTAAATTCTCCAATTGACTCATGTATTTTATGGGCTCTGGCATCCGAGATACGCCGTTTGTGGTGACTTACTATCGTAAATATTTGAGACCTAGGCTTCATCATTTAACTCTTATTTTGGTTAATTGATGGAAGTTAACCATTTCTTCACACTGGCCGTATATAGGCTAAGGTTATGTATAGATAGTCAAGTGAAAAATTAAATGCTATAGCTGGGATTTGAACCACGGATCTCCTGGTTTCCGTCCAGTCGCTCTAACTCATTGAGCTACCATGGCCAACATTAATGCCAGGATGGCACGTTGGCCATGGTAGCTCAATGGGTTAGAGCGACTGGACGGAAACCAGGCGATGCGTGGTTCAAATCCCGGCCAAGGCATTGAATTTTTCATGTTCACTCGATCTATACAAAACCTTAGCCTAAATACGGCTACTGTTAAGAATTGATTTATTTCCATCAATTAACCAAAATAACGAGTTAAATGATGATGCCTGGGACTTAAGTACTTACGATAGTAAGTCGCCACAAACGGCGCATCTCGGATGCTAGAGCCCATAAAATACATGAGTCAATTGGAGAATTTAATGTCAGCACGGCACGTTGGCCATGGTAGCTCAATGGGTTAGAGCGACTAAAAGATCCGTGGTTCAAATCCCGGCCATGGCATTGAATTTATCGTGTTGACTCTATCTATACAAAACCTTAGCCTATATACGGCTAGTGTGTAGTTAATTTCCATCAATTAACCAAAATACTAATATACTGTTTATACTTAATGGTGAATACAAAATGCAGTAGAAGTCGGTACATAGTTGGTGCTGATTCCTTTTATTTTTTTAAATATCACGCGATTATGGTATGTTGCCTATATAGTCTTTGTTTCAAAGTTCTTAGGTATTATTTAATGCATCTCTTGTATGCTCCAACTTATCTGCAAAAACTATATCCATGTAACCGGAACCTATCTGCAAAGGAAGCTATTGTATTATATTTCCGCTGTGGACACTACGCCAAATAAATAGCCAGTTAAAATACACAGTGAAGTTCCTTACATGGATTTTCCATGTAACAGCGAAATTATAGTTCCCACGTGATAATCACCTTAATTAATACAGCTCGTACATAGAAAACCCTTAAAGTTTTCTGCTGTTAGAATGGTTGTAATTACTTTCCAGACGGCGGCTGGTGGTTCGGATACTCGTTAAAACACTGATTCAATATTAGTTCTTCAGCCTGGACAAATAAATCCACAGTAAATGTGCAGCACCACAAAACACATTTTAATTGTTCTTTTCAGGTAGTGTTATTACGTAAGCCTTTGTTAAAAACTTGAACGAACCTTAAATTGAATGCATAAGCACAATAATAATGTTTAATGAAGTCAAAGTGTACGTACAACTAGAGCTACAAGTGAACTTTCCAGAATTTGGAAGAAAATATTTAATCGTTAAGACTGTTCTGGAATAAATGGCAGAAATTCGTTTTATAAGTATTTTTAGAAAATTATTTCCTGTAATGCACTTCAAGTTTGTCTCCTCAATACATCTCCCTTAGCCTCTGCTAGTTTGAACAATGTCACATGATCTATAATGGCTTGGATATTCGCAAACTGGTATACCAGTGAGGGTGTTCCAAGAAAAAGTGGTTTATCATCTGCAGGAAATTAACTATGTAATATAAATAAGACATCTGGTATAATATTAGTCATAGGATATGGCAACTGTAAAACACAATGGGAGACATCAAACCATTACAATGCAGATAAAATAATATCGAACCAATAGTGTACAATAATGTACACATCAGTTTCGTGAATAATAGAATATCGAAACAGTTATATGGCGAATAAGAAAATTTCAAACCAGTTAAAACGCGAATCAGAGATTATCGAACCAGTTAAAATTCAGCAAGAATGTACACAACAGTTACGCGAATAACAGAATATCGAAACAGTTATAATGCAGTCAAAGATGTGCCAAACCGTAAAGTGCGGATAAGAGAATATCGAACCAGTTGTAATGCACTGAACGGAAATTCAAACTAGTTATCATGCAGTCAGGGATGTCTCTAACCGTTAAATGCGTATAACAGAATATTGAACCATTTACGAAGGCTGTTCAATAAAGAATGATTAGAATTTTGTTTTGACAACATATCTTTGCTCATCCTCATAATTTTGATGGTCCTTCTCAAAATAGGCTTCCCTGAATGCGATGCACTTGTCCCAGCGTTTCTGCCAGTCTTCGAAAACATGCTGAAAAGCATTTTTGAGAGATCCTTTAAAATCACCTCCACGGCCTTCACCACTGCTACTGATGATGGATAATGCCTCCCACGAAGGCGTTTCTTCAGGTTAGGGAATAAAAAAAGCCGCTAAAGCCGCTGGGGCTAAATCTTAGGGAGGGTGACGGATGCACTTCACGTTGATTTTTGAAAAATATTCAGCAACAACATTGGCAATACGTGGCCGCGTATTATCGTAGTGCAGCATCCAGCCTGCTCCATGGAAAGTGGTCTTTTGCGCCTGATAATGGACTTGCTCTGTTTTCAGGACATCCCTGTAGTACTGTCCAGTAATGATATGTGTGCAGGTACAACATGCTGACAAACCATTCCGTCAATATCAAAGAATGAGATGATTATAACTTTCCCAGCAGAAGCAACCACTTTTGCTTTTTGGGTGGTTGGTGATGAAGGAGATTTCCACACTGAGCTTTGCTGTTTGCTCTCAGGATCAAAAAGATCTGGCCAAGTTCCATCAGCAGTGATTACGTTTGAAAGAAATTCCGGATCTTTATCTGACATCAACTTAAACTGCATGTAACCTCTATTGCAGCGGTAGGCGATACTGAACTTGCCTGGTTCTCACAGGCGGGAAGCAGGAGTACCAACAATGAAACTACTACGGCGTTATTTGTTTCACATTTAGCTAACAGTATATACTAAGATTGAATTTTAGTGCGAAAAGTTATGACCGTAAAAAGTTATGAGCATTATTTATTGAACAGCCCTCGAATAATGCAATTAAGAGAATATCGAACCAGTTATAATGCAGATAAAGGAATATCGAACCGATTATACTTCAGTTAAGAGAATATCGAACCATTTATAATGCAGTCAAAGATGCGTAGAACATTGAACCGGTTATAATGCAGATAAAAGGATATCGAACCGGTTATTATAGAACCAGATGAGAAATTGATAACGGCAATCAATAACATAATTTAGTACATCATATATTGGGAAGCGTGTGTTTCCAGGTGCCAGGAAATTCTCTAAGCAAGCCCTTATTAAGTTCAAGGATTGATGTACAGGGATTAATAAGGGTTCAATGTAGGAGCTTACTGATCAGAGTAGATTTGTCTGTTTGACATTTTTAATGTTAATATGATTTTTCTGAGAAGGAACCAATTTATTTGCAACACTTATTTACAATTCTGTGTCCTCTTTCTGGGATACAAAACTTGATTACCTCCCAGTTTCTCTCTTTCCGAGGTTCCATTACACTGTATTACGATATAAATCTTCACTGAGGAATTACTTCATTGATTTTTAGTGCGCTTGAAGCAAATCTAATTTCCTTTTACATTATTTCCTTCATATGGCGCTTTCAGCCTCTTGTTCAAGATCTAACAAAATATTTTCCTCTTGTGTGCAACATCCTTTTCTGACAGAGAAAATTACTAACGAAAGGCAAAGTTCACGAAAACAATTACCGTTCGTGCACACAGTGCGGTGTAACACTAGGTTCACAGTTTTACCATGTACTACAATCTACATTTACATCTGAGAGTTTTCTTCCTACACTGAATCACAAGAGAAAGGAGGAACATCATCACCTTCGTAGAGCTATTATACTTCCTGTAGATGCTTGAATTTTGAAGTTCTATAATGTTATAATTCAGAAGACGGGTTTAAAAAGGTTAGGTTCCAAACATACAAAGTACTTGTAGCCCTTATAGTAAAAAAACATTGTCTGTATGCCTAAAAACACTACTTATTTTGGGAAATTGTGCATGTCTATTAATATTTATTTGGAGAAGGTGCTAAACACGTGGATAATCATAACTGAAAAAGCTCTATATCCAAGTTACTCTAAATTAAACAGTCCATATTTTGTTAATTATTAACGTTTCAAAATCAGACCGGATGTTGATTCTACAATAAATTAGCACCTCTGATATTTTACGTATTTTGTATGTTACATAACTTCATATATTAAAAAATAAGAAAACCTAAATCTATTTTCATATGAAGATATAAAAACGGTCGGACGGACAGATGAGTGAATCCACTACAGCGTAGCAAACATCGTAAATTAAATCTACAAGATTAACAATGAGGGTGTGTGAGTCTCCTAAGGGTTAAATTGGGGAATTATTTTAATATTTGTGATAAAGCATTAAATAATTCAACTCAAAAGCCCAAATAACTGTTCTGAATTTTGTTATGCTTAAACTTAATAATGTGTATGTGTAAGTGTTTGGATTTTAGTAGTCTGAATATGTTGTAAAGCTGTTTAAATTCTTTTTAAAATAAAAAGGTAGTTCCGCGCAAACAAATAGAAAAATCAAAATGCCTAAGGCAGTAAAAAGTGGCCTCGATGGGATTAGAATAAACCTCGCAAATTCATCTGAGGTCCCTCTTCTACAATGGTAATAAACATTATCTGAAAACGGATGCTTACCCTTAAAGGGAACTGCAAATTTGACACGAGATTTAACGTGAAGATAAGAAACGACTAACACACTCTAAGTAAATCTTAGTTCAAAATTCTTAGCCTAAATAATACTGTGACTTTGCGGGTTCATAGGATTAAGTATTGTTTGCTGAAATTTAAAATGTTTTAGTGCAGTAAACAGCAACTTTGTACACCCCTTGCAGCAGCAAAAAAGACATAAAATACAAACTGCAGTCTTCAAGGTCATCTCGTTCTCAGCTGAACGTAAATAAATAAAAGAATTCGCTGCGGTACAGTTCAATAACCCTCCCACAACTCTCCCACACTGCACAACTGCTTCTCAACTATCAACTGACTAGCAACTGACACTTTGCTGGGTTTTGATAGCTCCAGTCATTGTTCTATAATGCAGCCGATCGTTCGATAACAATCACGACGCAGCGAGAGAAAGACGGAACTATCCACATATCACTCTGTCTCTTTCTCTCTCTCGGCAAGCGTCCAGCTCTGCGGCCACGCGTCTGCTGCGGCCACGCGCTGGTTACGGCTTGTGGCAGCGATACAACAATGCCTCGGCGACAATAATATTGCAATCCTTATAGTGTACTTCATATTAACTGACCATCCTATATCTGAATAGTTGTAAGCACCTATGGTAGTTCTGGTTCCTTTTATGCTGCGTTTGTAAATGTCTTAATTGAATAAGAGTATACTTTGGCAAAGTAAAGAATTTTAAATGAAGCATGGCTAGTTATAGAAATATATTTAGTTTTATAATTTAAATTTTAATATAGTTTAAAGTATTTAACACCCGAAGAAATGTATATTTCTTGTCCCTCACTTTTATTACAGCATGCGAAACATTACTAGTGTATTATTTCATTTGGTTTATTTGGAATTAAATTATCTACTTAGCAAATTGGGGCAATGAACTCAATTGAGGGCAGGTTAACATATGGAGCGCCACCATGTCAAGTCAAGCTGGGTTACTGTAGCTGACAATGAATGGGACGTATTCAAGTTCGTCCTAAGCTATGATGCTCTCGGGAAACGATCTATAGTCGTAATCACACGTCGTACGTGCATTTAAAACACAATGGTTTCTTTCTCCACTTTGTAAATACAGATTCCCTGAGCTTTTTGACATCGTTAGTGGTAATAGATAGTGAAGTATTTTTATGCTGATTAACGGTAAAAATGTTAAATGGATGTCTGCATAGACTCCTTACCCAAGTATATAATTTAAGTTAATGTCATAGGATCTTGCCTCAGTTGGAGAGTACCTTTCTTGCTAGATATTTAATAACACTCCCAGTTTCATCACAAGAGGCTCTTGCCATATAAAATGACAAAGAAGTGCATTTGTCGTTAATTCGAAAATCCTCCTCATAGAAGTACATGTTTACAAAGTGTTTTCTGTTTTTGTACTAGGGATTAGCTCAATCTTATTTCCTTGTTAAGCATGTTTGTTAACTGCGAGGAATAGAGGAGCAGAATATGTATAGTATACCACAGTAGAGTCAGTCTCCGAGGGATGAGACGCAGGCGGGTTGGAAAAGGTTCCTACACCCTACCTCGATGGCTTGTGTCGCCCCCTGTCAGTTCAGTTACAGACCATTCAAAAACATTCTGACAGCTTCTACTTTTGTGAATATTTTTGGTTTTAGTGTACAGAAAGAATAGGTTGCATGTGTTTTTAATGGTTTTTCTCCTTGGGTAGCATGCGTTCTGTCACACACATTCGCTGTCTTTGTCCCACTGTGTAAGGGACCGCATTCCTTTCAGGGAGCTTCTTTGCGTTACTGGACAGTAGTATGTTCTAAACTATCTGATATGACAATATAAGTTTTACGTTTTAAGCTAAATTACGTTTTAACATAAATTGCAAATGACTGCATTGTTTCCCATATATTGTTTTAATGAACTTACTGAACAGCTTTTATTATATTGTCACCCGATCGTCGCAGTCCACACGTGGAAGAACGCTTGACACTTACCGAGAGAGAGACGGGAGCGATGAGAGAAAGAGCTAGAGACATATCCGGACTGCTCCCTCCCATTTGCCCCCGTGAAAGGCCGTGAACCTTCGGTAACTTTCGGGAAACGATGGTTCGGTTATAAAAACATAATGGCTAGACGGATTGCTCAGAGTTTCAGCGGAGCTGCTAGTGAGTGAATGAAGTCAGTTGGTTGTGGACGGTGAGATCTGATAAATCGTGTAGTGATATGAAAGTGAATTCTTTTGTTGTGTGTGGTGAAATAACGAGAGACCCTGAGAGACTGCGTTGGTGTTTGTTACGTAATTCTGCTATTGGCAGGACTGTAAAGAACCTCGTTTTACTTGAAATAAAGAGCAGTTTGAATTTTTGCAAACTGGACTTTTAATTCTACGTAACCACAAAAGTCATGATATTGATATAATTTTTTGAAACATCATAAATTCAATACATTCTTGGGCTTCGCATTTGCTTCCGTTTAGATAAAACCATTGACTTTATTCTACTATAAAGTTATGAACTTCAGATTTTACAGATTGATTATGATTATGACGGTCGCTTATTGATGGTCCATCTATTCTGCAGCCTTTACTTATCTATAAGTTTATCACAACATGAAAGTGCCTTGACTAGGTTTCTAGGGGATTTTGAACCCAGGAAACATAATCTGGGTAACATCGAGTACCGTGCAAGGCATTCGGGCACCCGAGGTAACACCGAAGTAATACCTAACAGCAGTAACATCTGAGCTTTATATAAGCCCTTTAAGATGGATTATCCACTAAATTTTATCAAACGCAGGTAAATACTATTTAGACTTAGATGTAACAGATATTACAATAGCATCGAGGGCCAACTTGTTCCCTCTTTCACACTTCCTATCTAAAACCAAAGAAAGGAACCTACAAAATCCCGTCCTAGTTCCTATCTGTGGTTAAAGCATATTAACGGTGAGCAAGTAGCAAAATTCACTCAGGCTGACCATAGCGTTTCAGCAGCCACAAATGGACGAACGAAACTTCACAAAGAGCAGTTAGCTGTCGCACACATACGCACGTGCGCGCAAGGGCACTAAAGAGCACTGTCTTCTGAAATTTTAACCGTGTAAAGCTTTTGCGTAAATTTTGCCATTAAAATAATTCACTGGCATGCCAAACATCAAACTTCTATTACTGTGCGACGGGAGCCCACCATGTGTCTGTTGATCCGTCAAATACGTTTTGGTCTAAAAACCTTTATTTGTTTAACATTTATAAATATATTACAATTGTAGCACCTAAAGTATAGTGCCATAGAATGGCAGAGCACCTGTAGGTGAGCGGGAAACACTATCCGTATGAAAGAAGCTTAATACAGATTCGTACATTTCGTGTCGCAATGTAGCATTGCAAATTTGTGATACAAACTCTCCCTTTAAAGTAAAGTCTTCAAATTAAATTAAAACTACAAGACGCATGTGATACCTTTATTTCTACAAAATACATTTTACTACATTAGACCCTACGAGTTATTCGACCATAATTTTGTAAAATGTAAGGAGGATAAAAATCATGAAAGAAAATTAGAACTTATATATAACAGGTATGCTCCTTATTGCTCATCGTGTCCATTAATTATAAGGAGAACTGGATAGAGTATTAAAAGGGTAGTAAAGAAAGGGGAATCAGGTGAATAATATTTGTTAATGAAATAACATTTATAACAGAGGAGCAGTCCATTATAATGAAGTTGGAAGCTGTATACAACAAAATATGAATGAAAATAAAAACAATATATGATTATGAAAGGATAAAATTTTGCATTTTTAAATTCAAAGTAGAAGAACTGTCCGTACTGTCAAATTAGTTGCGATAGACGCCATTTTAAATAAGTTAAGGAAGAGTAGATGGGAAGAAACAATTTAATAGAAAGCTGAACCGCCAGTTTGTTGCCATTGAATAATATAGTAAGCGGAATTTAGTTAAGCACATTGGCTAGTATATTGTCACGAGGCGGCTCGAAAGCGAACGCCGAGAGAGAAGCGCCTAGTGTAAAGAGATTGATAGCGCCCAAGCCACGACTAGAGAGAGAGAGAGTGAGAGAGAGAGTGAGAGTGTGAGAGACAGTGTGTGAGAGAGAGTGAGAGAGAGAGTGTGAGTGTGTGAGAGAGAGTGTGTGAGTGTGTGTGAGTGTGTGTGACTGTGTGTGAGTGTGAGTGAGTGTGAGTGTGAGTGAGTGTGAGTGTGAGTGAGTGTGAGTGTGAGTGAGTGTGAGTGTGTGTGAGTGAGTGTGTGTGTGAGTGAGAGTGTGTATGTGAGTGTGTGAGTGAGTGTGTGTGAGGGTGTGTGTGAGTGTGTGTGAGGGTGTGTGTGTGAGGGTGTGTGTGAGAGTGTGTGTGTGTGAGGGTGTGTGTGTGAGGGTGTGTGTGTGTGAGGGTGTGTGTGTGAGTGTGTGAGTGTGTGTGATGGTGTGAGTGAGTGTGTGAGTGTGTGTGTGAGTGTGTGAGTGAGTGTGTGTGTGAGTGTGTGAGTGAGTGTGTGTGAGTGTGTGAGTGAGTGTGTGAGTGTGTGTGAGTGTGTGTGTGAGTGTGTGTGAGTGTGTGTGTGAGTGTGTGTGATGGTGTGAGTGAGTGGGTGAGTGTGTGAGTGAGTGTGTGTGAGTGTGTGTGAGTGTGTGAGTGAGTGTGTGTGAGTGTGTGAGTGAGTGTGTGTGAGTGTGTGTGAGTGTGTGAGTGAGTGAGTGTGAGTATGTGTGAGAGTGTGTGTGAGTGTGTTTGAGTGTGTGAGTGAGTGAGTGTGTGTGAGTGTGTTTGAGTGTGTGAGTGTGTTTGAGTGTGTGAGTGAGTGTGTGTGTGAGTGAGTGTGTGTGTGAGTGAGTGTGTGTGTGAGTGTGTGTGTGAGTGTGTCTGTGTGAGTGTGTGTGAGTGAGTGTGTCTGTGTGAGTGTGTGTGAGTGAGAGTGTGTGTGAGTGAGTGTGTGTGTGAGTTTGTGTGAGTTAGTGTGTGAGTGTGTTACTGTTAACAGTAATAAGGGTGTAATTGCAAAAGTGAAATCGTTGGTAGGTAGGTAGGTGGGAGGGTGGGTAGTTGGGTGGGTAGGTAGGTAGGTAGGTACGTAGGTAGTTAGGTAGTTAGGTAGTTAGGTAGGTGGGAGGGTGGGGGGTAGGTAGGTAGGTAGGTAGATAGGTAGGTAGGTAGGTATTTAGGTAGGTAGGTAGGTGGGTGGTTAGGTTTCCTTTAACATGTAAAAGACAATTCAGCACATACATCGATGGCAAGGTTAAAATACCTAAATTAATAAAAAGTGGTTTGCAATGTTCTTTTTAATGAACTCCACAAATTATTTTAAGGGCCTTGTTTTGCAATATAAATATCTTAGCTGCTAAAGAGTGATATCCCCAGAAGAATATACCATAGTGCGAATAATATGCATGCATAATATGCATGCGAATAAGTATGAGCATAGTAAACCTTCATCAGAACGTACTTAACACCGTTCCTTCAAATTCTCAACATGAAAATTCCTGCTGTGATATTTTTTGATACCTAATTGATATGTGTTAACCAGCCAAGGTCTGCATCGATATAAATACCTAAAATTTTTATAGAGGATCCAGAAACACCAGTGTAAAATTCATACTGAATATCAGTGGTTTTACCTGTGTTTATACTTATACTGTTTGCGTTACACCAATCATTAACCACTGAAGTTACAATAAGTAATTTAAGTTTTAATATGTTTTTAGCTTTATCATAAACATTAATAGCTAAATCATTAGCATAAAGATACGGAGTAAGGATTTTGTCGCAAATTGAAACGGGGAGGTCATTAATATAGATGATAAAAGGTACAGGTCCCAAAATTGAGCCTTGTAGAACTCCATAAGTACAGTCCTCTTTCGTATCAAGAGCATTAAACGGAGTTTTTTTTTCAGGAATAAATATATGATTAAGGAGAGCAAAAAACAGAGGATATAAACCTGGTATTAGGCAAGTGATATGAGACACACGCAGCACAAGCAAGAGCCATCACAAGGAAAAAGTGAAACTATTTAATAGAAATTAAATGAAAATGCCAAGATAAATAATATGGTGCATGTTTATTTGGCACTAATATCCTTGAGCAAAAAATAATGGCCATAATATGAGCAAGTAGATATTACGAGATGAATTAAACAAACGCAAAAAGAATGTAAAGATCATGTTGACACAATCGATGAATATCGCCTGCGAAACTTCATCTGAATTTCATATACATGATACTAGTTGAGAGACCGTCAACGTGAGGAAACATAGCTTATTTCCATTTAATAATACAGATACAACATACCGAAAATTATTTTTAATTAGGAACAAGGACTTCTGCATACATACATTAGGTTTCAGCTGCTGCTTTCGGTTCCTTCTTATTTGAATAAAATATACAAATTAAAAGCATCTGTAAAAACGGTCAGAAATATATATTAAGCTACAAAACCCAACGTCCTAGTGGTAATAATGGAATAACTGCTAATAAATCTAGGGAAAAAACTGGAGAAACAGGTTACATAAGGAGATTTAATCCCAAGGGATTCCTCGGCAGAGATCACGTCTTATTGGGATCAAGACATTTTAAAACTCAATCACTTTGTTCCAACTGTATTTCAAAGCAAATTTTTAACATTTCAAAATATCTTCTTGAGAGAGTGGAAGTCGAGCTTTTTTCCACTTTCCGAGTTCCGTCTGTTGAACGAAGTTACATAGTTCATGGTGAAGGGTAGCGGGTTGGTTTGGGTGTTTCACAATAAAGGGTTCTGGCAGTTGTCAAGCGTAGCCCTTTTCCGATGTTTCCATAACTATAGGAAATAGAGACCACTATTAGTCTTTCCAATTAATATTTTGGGGAACTTTATAATTTCATAGTAACCTACTATTATATATATTTTTTTCTATATTTAATATCTTACACAACTGCCACATTATAGCATGTCCACGCCATTAAGTTTAGAAATAAATCTTTAGTGTTTGCTGTGACAATTACATAATGGGGTATTCTATGTTTTCCTGGTATAGAAAGATCAACCCATTATGTTATACTATTTTCTCTAAGCAATGAAGAGAAGGCAAATACTATCGTCATTGTACGTGAGGGGAAAGGGCCCCAGCAACATCACGCTGGGCCCTGGCGTCGGAATTAAGAAATTCCACTACCTGTTGGGGACGCGCTGGAGGCTCGTACCTATTTTCCAACGCACCCATTGCTCTTTCGTCCGATTCCTCCTGAGGTTTGTTACATAAAGTGCAGAAACTCCCTCTCCTTTGACTCCGCTTTATTGCTTGGCCTTTGTCAGGTATGGATACAGAATTACGTTTCTTTATTTATTTCTCATTAAGTATGATGCTAAGATTGCAATGCATTCAGCTTCGTGGTTAAACACCAATTAAACCTATAGGTCATAGTGAACTCCAGTCAAAGAAATTAATTTCGCAGAACACAACATAGCATATCTTTTCCTACACCAGCTGCGTTTCAGTGGACTTTTGACCAAAATTGTGTAGTCAAAAAATTACGTACCAGTAATTAAAGTACATGCAAATTCATTCTGAAAATGTGCAAATGGTTAATCTATTTCATATAAGCAGTGTAGGTAGAATGGATTCTTAAGCACCAAATAGGACAGAAATATGATGCCGTATACGTAGCTTATATTTTCAAACGTTTAATATACATTTGAGAGTATATTTTAATTATTTATGAAATGTAAAGGGAATGTCTAAAACTCATAGGTCTGGACTAGATTCCAGAAAGCTTTGTTCATAAAGAACACCTTGCTTTCCTGGCTAAACACAAGTTGCGGGTCAGAAAGGCCACACTGTGAGATAAGGGCTGAACGAGTGTCATAACCCCCAAAAAATTATTCCCACATAAAGCTTGGGCTTGAATACCTCTCTCTCCTTTCTCAATCTATCTTTCTACTTCGCCACTGGATGGCTTTACTTTTTCTTAAACTAAAGTCCTCCAACGTTAAGTCATGTGAAACGATTAATAAAACGGGTGAAATGATGCTCAAATAAGCCCAGGGCCCATAGAGCTTAGTTATCCAAAATTCATCTTTCAGGATAAGGGAAACCCAGGAAAACCCCTTATCTAGGTAACTTAATATGAGCGACATTTGAACTGTAGATCTGTTGAACGTGAGGTGGGCACACTACCATGTATGCTATAGAGGTGAGCACCCACGCCTTATTTTGAAGCTGGCTGTCGGCGATTGGAAATATAATTCAGAACATGGTAAGTCCCAATACACCAAGCAGATTAAGTCCATAGGCTCCTAGTTAGATACATTGCACTTATTTAATAAATAGCTAGGACTATCGCTTGATCTATGGCACATTTGGCCGTCCCAGGAGGACTATACCTTTGTGGAGGTGGTGGTTCTTCTGCTATACCTTTCATAGAAGAATAGCGTGGTATAAACAAAACCAGATAATTGGACTTCTGTATGATGGGACCGACACTACATATAAGCTGAGGGTTTCAAAAAGAACCCTGGGAGCTAGGAATGGAGTAGAGTCTACAAATGTGTCCTATGCTGAAAGGAGTACTTACGTTTCCAGATTTTATAAATCCGATGCCTCCCAAGTACGTCCACAAGCTTCGAGCTTCCGGGATGTCTTTAAGCAGAATAAGCACTGAGTGGAGAATCCCTTGGGCGATTCGAGAGCTTACCTTCACTCCTCGTGTCAGGACCAATGTTGTCGTCCACCACGATGTGCTCGAGAAGTTACCTACCCAATATTCCGCTGCCCTAGGCATGCATCTAAAACAACGCCAGTATAGTGCTATCATCCCGCCTCTGATACTGTAAGGGGGTGAGGTTTTGGTCACGGTGGCTCGTTCCAGAACCCGTGGACTACAGGTCGTCTAGAATAGGGAACCAAGAATAATCTATGATACCGACCATAGGTTCCCTTCACATATACTACATATTCAGTCCGGCATACCTTACGTAGAGGACGTTGTGCGTGAATGTACAAGCTTATTGCATGCCAAGATTACCCTACATCTCAGTCAGCTGGTAAATGCACTTGGTCATTATGACCACCGGCTTCCCGAGAGACGAAAGGCCTGCCCAAGGAAGCCCATTGTGCGGTAACTTCTGCCTCTCTTCCCTCCACGTCAAACTCCGTCAAGTTAAGCCGCATCGAGCTTGGCCACCACTGGACGGGTGACGCCGCCATAAGTGCTCGAAATCATACGGCAGGAAACTGGTCACGTCCATATATGGTGTATGTCAGTTCCATTGGGCCTCTGGCTTCTGTCCACGCACCTACTAAACGGAACCGCAAGTGGTCACTCTATTGAGATGGCATCGGGCACTGTCGCCCATTATTTGGGTGCATATCCCGGCATCAGAAGCACTACCCGGGACCAACATCCACCTTCTTCATTACAATGACAGTAAAATACTTACTAAACCGCACGGGTATATCCGCTTAGGTATATCTACCGTGGTTTCTTACCAGTAGCACCCGGCGGTCGTGTACTCGCTCTTGGCTCTTGGCTAGGTTCTCGTACATGGGCAATTACAACTCTTTTCTTGCATGAATATGATTTCGTTACGAGCTACTCTGTTACTGCGTAGTCGCATTTTTAATGGACGCTCCCACCTCTGCTCTTTATTTTCAGAGTTTAGACTTCGTCCTGCTTTTTTTTTTTTTTTTCTGATGTTGAAGCGTGCACTATTTATTGACGTAGCGTCGATTCATGTAATATGTTGGACATTAATTAGTTATCGATTTCCAAGATTGTTACATGCCATTTGGTTACATTTTACAACATTAATCCAGAAAGTAAAGACAATTTGGCTGTGAAATTTAAAATGTATCTTATTATTTAAAAATGTAATATAATGCACTACGTAAGTTCCTCTAATCTTGTGTGGGCTGTTGGGAAATTATTAATTTTATCCTTCACGTAAGCCAGGTAAGTATTAATTTATTGCTAATTTTCTTGTAGGTACAAGGGATGGGAATACAGCAAGATTTAAGCGATGCTCAAACATTTTAATAGCAGAGCTGGTAACCTTTTGAAGCTCCATTCCCTTTATGTGTTAAGAAATAAGAAAATTTGAAGAAAAACTCCTCATTTGAAGAGGGAAAAAAAGGAATTGGAATACTCAGAAAGGTAACTTTGTCACCGAGATATTATCTCAACAAAATAATATAAAAAATTGTATGTTTTACCACCTCTACAATTTTTGTGGAGCAAGAATTTGTCTATTTCTTATGATTTCCGAGTTATGCAGAAGTCATCCAGAATAAACTGTAACTTCTAAGAACAATCACACGAAGTTTAAGTTATACATCTCGTTCCTCGTGAAAATATTAAAGTTATATTAGATACGTTAGTAAAAATAATTAGTGGTACTTTGATGAAATCCAAGTTTCTAAAAAAGGTGTCCCATAAAATTGCAGTATTTTCTTCAATTTTCTGTCACGACCTTGAGGATGATGAATTTAAATACGAAGTTTGGTATTTAATCGACTTTTCGTTATGGTGTTCTTAGACACATGCACACACACAGAATGAGGGGGGAGGGATAAAGATAAAATTCTATTGTTTAGATTCAGAGGGACCAAAAACATATACCTATATTTCAGCTAAAATCTCTTCACCGAATTTTCAGGTAAAGTGGAATAAATACTTCACCTAATCAGAGTACAGTTGAGAAAGTTGAGCGCACACAAAGATTTCCATTTTAGTGTTTTTTTCCTTCACATAGGCCCCGGTTATTTAAGAGTGTTGAGTGTTACATATTTCTGCAAGCTTTCTCAAAAATTCGTGCTTATATTTTCTTGAACATTTCACACCGATTCTCACGTTTCACCATTTTCTTCGTTCACTCTTTCATATTTATTTTGTAATTAGTAAACTCATATTCGTCAATTATAACCGCCTCTAATTCTTTATTCTCATTTATTTCTGCCTGGAGGTCATGGATATATAAAATAAAATAGAGGAAGCTGACTGTTGAATTTATAAATTTAAATCAACGGTCAGAGGCGAGGTTAATATAATGTTGTAATATTTGTAATTTAAATTGTATAATTAGTATTATTCATAATGTATCATTAATATTATAATACACAATAAATAATAATGCGCACCGCAAGTGCACTATATGTTGCTCAGAGAGAAAAATCCCTAGTATGGCAAACGTGATTATTAATTTAATACTTAGCAAGACATTTTGCATTAAATATGAATTTCAATGAAGTCATGTTTTATGTTGAAATGATAAATAAAATTGCCATAAAATGAAATGGCATGTTAAAATGAGATTAAATTTGCACGTGTGACTGAACGTTTGATGCAATATTAGTCTACACTCTGGCTCCATTTTGGAAAAAAGAACCTTTCATGTAAAATAGCCTTCTTTTTATATATGAGGAAATGTTTTTAAATTAGCAGAAAATAGTTGTGCCAGCGTTTATGAAGTAGTTTTGTTTTCAAAATCAGCAATATTTTATGGAAATATTTGAGCAATACATAAATTGTTCAGGAATTATATTAAGCATGGTTATTTCTTATAATGCAGCATGTGTAGACAGTAAAAAAATGGAAAATGGAAAAATAGAACTACCTAAGGTTATTAGATACATTATTTCTAAGCAGAGCTAAGCAATGTTGATATGTCTAAGGCACTAGATGTCTTTATTATTTTCAAGTTTCTAAGTGCAATAGACATTTAAACGCAGCCTTAAACATTTGACAAGTGATGCAGGCGGTGAAGGACTGAAATCTGCCATATAACAGACACAGTTAATTAAATATATGTCATAGTTCTGAAGGATGGATTAAAGAAGGAGTATCATTGAAGGCAATCGATTTCTCCCGAAGCTCTGAGCACTTCCCTACAACGTGTGGTACATAAGAAGTTATCTACAAGATGTTATCCACATTGTTGAAATGAGTTTTGATATTATGTGTTACGTAACAAGGTGTTTGCCAAACATAATGTAACATGGACAAATTTTGGAGGGCTCAGGAGATACATTATAATGCAGGTTAAAGGCCTCCTTCTGCACATAATATATTCCTCGAGGCTTCTTACGGATAACTTGCACTACCAGAACAGTAATTTTGAATAGGACAGTAACGAGTAACTTTTGGTGGAATTATTTTGATATGCGGAACAAGACTTCCAGAGGGCCATCAGTTTGAACGTAACCACAACCCAAGAGGATAGAGGTATTCTCAAGGAGTCTGTCTGATTTAACACTCATTTTTATTCATATAGGTATAACGTTTATTAAAAGTTGCTACTCTAGTGTATGATTGAAGTCCCAGATTCAAAAAAGGCCTTTTAAATTTTCCTCTTTGATTTGTAACGAAATATGGTTAGCGTTGACTTTGTGCCCAAAACGTCTTTCATCAGTGATAATTATGAAATGGTACTAGATCTTCTGTAGGGAAACATTCCCTGAATGTGTATTGGTGACATCATATCAACCGGAAGTTTGAAATAAAAGCGTAATTTCTACGGGATGTTTTCTTTTAACGCTTTTAAGAGTGCTTAAATATACGAAAATCTTTGTGGTTGTGTAATTCAAAGCGTAATTGTGAAGTTAATATTGCCTGTTTCGAGCAAAAAGTCCGGATGAAGAGTAAAATCTTCACTGTCTGTCTCTCTGAACTTAGATAATAATTTGCATTTTTGTGTGTGCCAGATAGTCTTACTTCCGTTTTTATGCAGAAATGATACGATTCAGTGCAACCTCATACACACACAGAGCATTTCTACGTTAACGGATATTTGTGAAGCGATACAAAACTGGCGAGTCACCTTCCCTTTTAGAAAGTACACGATGGAAAGTGCATACATAGCCTGGGTCAGCTATGTTTAAGTGCTTATGGATACGACGTCGTTTAATACACCAAACACCCTCAAGTTTTAAAACAAGGTGCACCTCAATGAATGTGGAGATGCATATGTTTCTGGTGCTAGCAGCGCCATTGTAATTGAGACACTACAGGGAAGGTCCTTCGCAGCGCCGATTTCTACAAACTTGCCATACTTCGTCAAAATGGAAAGCGGCTGTATATATTCTACTGCGAGTTGTATTAAAATTTTCACAGAAATACATGGTTGTAGCTCGTGTTGTTCCAGTTGTTTAGTATGGGGATAAGGTAACTGAAAGTAAACAAAATATAGTTGTAAAATAAAAATATTGAACAAAGCTAATATGCAATAGCAATCCCGTTCATATGTGAGGTATACGAGAGGGCATTAGCATCATATACTCCATTTGAATACAGATTGCTCAGTTTGGACAGTGAAATGTGTTATAGATGCTAAGAAAACAAGTATGTTAGTAACACGGCTTATTCTATTCGCAAAATGTTATCATATTACCGCGTCGACTCGCACAAAAGGGCTCGGTGCAGATAGATAAGCGGGACTTGTGTACACAAAGAGCCTACAGTTAAAGATAGCCGGAGATAAAAGGCTGGCCGCTTCTGGAAGGTGATAGAACATTTTATTTCTTGATTGCTACAGAACAGTCTCGAATTATCAATAAGTTATTTATGGAAGCGACGACTCGCCAAGAGTCAGTCGTAATGTCATAAACATAGCAGTAATAGTAAACAGCTGTACATATGTGGTAACAGGAGTGCTGTAAACAGATGTAATCAGAACGCTGTTGTTGTGGTCATCGACCTTGATACATTGTGATTGTGTATTTTATGTAATTTTGCTCATACGAACTGTATCTTTACACAAATCAAGAACATTTTGAATTTCTGCAACTTAGAATTTTAATTCTACGAACCTACAAAGTCACAATATTGTTACAAATTAGGTATCAGTCTTAAAATGCACAATAATTTTTTGACATAGATATCGCTCCCTTAATATAAATGCTTCATCTGATAATCTCTAAGAGTTTTAAAATGTTTTAATCTTATAGAAATGTTATTTTGGTTACTACTATTAATGTTTATTGCAGCGAAGTAATGAAAAACAAACCAAGCTTTGTGACTCATTATACACTCTATATTTTTTCAACAAATTCTGAAAGTTTTCATTTTGTCATATCCTGTTAGTTAACCTTAGTTGCGTAATTTTAAAATTCCTTAAGTGCTATATAAATTTAGGTGAATTTTTAATCTAATGACATTATTCTACTCTTTGTAATTAGATTGTATAGCGTACTTACAAAAGTAAGGATTCATTAGTCCAAAAATTATTAGTTAAAAGCAGACTTTCATCTTGGAGCATAATATTTAATATCCAACTAAATCTCATAAGCTTAGAAGTACCTTAAATTCTTATGGGACACCTAAATTCATTCTACACTCGAAAAACTGAAAATACCTATTCAATATTTGAAATGTTTGCTTCTTCATTGCTAGATTATCATCATCTCTGTTCTCCAAACATTGTATAAATTATTCTTGATCATTTCCTGCATGTTGGGAGTTCCAACATCAAATGCAATTACGAGGTACGTCCAGAAAGTAATTTCTGTTTGGTAAGAAAATTAAATTGTGTACAGACACAGAAAAATTATTTATTGCAAAAAATTCTACAACTCTTAAACTACTTTTTCATATAACTGCCGGAATTTTGCAGGTATTTTTCATAGTTAGCCACAAGTTTTTGTATACCTTTCTCATAGAAGCTTGCCGCCTGTGTCTTCAACCAGTTGGAAACATTTTCTTTCAGCTCTTGGTCATTGTTGAAGTGTTGACCGCCAAGGAAGTATTTGAGATGCAAAAACAGATGAAAGTCGCTAGGAGTGAGGTTAGGGCTGTACGGGGGTGGTCAAACACGTCCCAGCCAAATTCCTGTAGGAAGCTTCTAGTCGCATTTGCAGTGTGTGGCCGTGCGTTGTCGTGAAGAAACAAAACACCTTTTGACAGCATTCCAATTACAATTGGTTTCACTTTCCTAGCATTCAGAAAACGATTTGATTTCACAAGCGGCGGGAACTTCAATCAACACCGACATTATAAACAAGCACAACAAAGCGTACGTAAGTACGACAGTGATCTCACAATGGCGCACGTTTCTTCTCCTTGATACAGATCGTCTACCGCGCATGTGCGGAACAGCGATCGCAGCGCTGTAGCGGAGATAAATTGAAACAGAGCTTACTTTGTGGACGCCCCTTGTATTTCAATTTAAATTTCCTTTCAGGGGGGGGGCGAAGTGGTAAATGTGATTTGCTAAACTACTAAAGCAAGAGCTTCAATTTTTTGTATAGATATTACTAGCAACTAAAGAAGTGTATGTGTGCCAGTTTTTATTCAAATATGTAACTGCATTCAACTGCACTGACAGATATTGTACAATAGATGTAATTTTAGTACACTTAGATTCCATAATAACTTGATAATAAATTAAGTGATCGGATTTCTTAAGTTCTGCATAGTTATGTTTTAAAAATTGTTTTCAATATCAAGGCGAAAACTTCAAAAATCATTCCAATTCTAATTGAGAAGCAGACCCAGTGTGTGAAGTACCTCCAGGTTAAGATGTTTGTGAGAACAATGTGGCATGCTAAAATTTATCAATTCTTTCAACTGGCCAAAATCTAAATTAATATATTTGCTCTCACCTGTATCCTCCTATTGCACTGCACTTCCAATTTAGAAAGGCTTGTGTTCAGAAACGAAATATTTCTTAATTTTCTTGCATCCTACCCAAAAGTCTGCATGTTGTTTACTAAGCTGGCTAGATGGTAAGTAATACCTGACATGCACTTTTTTATTTGCAAGTCTCCAATAACTGTTAAACAAGATGAAACCTATGCAGCAATATTCATCATTTATTCTGCGAGACTTTTTTCCGATTTGAAGGTCCATGTTATGAGAATGAGTACATTCTGTTGGGAAACAGTGGAGTGCTTTGGTGAATTATGTTTCTGACTTAACTATTACTTAGCTTATTGGCGCTATTTCTACATTTTCCTAACAAAACATGTTCTTAATTTTCTTTCTGTTATAGAATAATTAACTCTTTCTGCGCTAGTTAAATTTGTGTTTACTTCAGGACTAGCGTAGCCTCTATTTTTTAGAAATTAATGTTACTTAGTTTTACTAAATCTGTAAATTTTTCACTTTATTTTGAAATAAAATAAAGTGTATGGCTTTAACGCCCGCTTTTACTACATACGTCACTGCAGGCAGTGACACTTATGATACATGAGATGAAGAAGCAGCATAGGTGGAATGAAATGATGGGGGAAGCCGGAGATCCCAGAGAAAACCCGCGCCATCGACGTGTTGTCCACCACAAATTTCACTTCGCTCCCCTGAGATCAAACCTGGGCCACCTTGGACATTTTACTTTGAGTAATGAAATCACCAGTAATACACAATAGATACAAGATCGCTAAAATGATATAGTTAATATAGTTATAATTAATTCAATAATAATTTTAATTTAGTATAGTTTTAATACAACTACACTAGTAATTGAAAATGTAATAATAAATCCACTGCATTTCAGAGCAATGTGCAGGAAATTAACAGTAAGAGTTTTTAATTAGGACTTGTAAATAAATTTCAGAACTACTCAAACCTTAAAAGGGAAGAATTATTGGTACCCCTCTGCAATGTTGTACAAAATCAAAGTAATGTTCCAGAAAAAGTGCGTGTGTACGAGGGTTCTTTGAAACATTAAGACAAATGATTGAAAGCTTAATTACATAGACACATTTAACTGAAAGTTATGACTCAAATAATTAATTTGGGGAGTAATAAGTACAATTAGTTACATCGGTTACTCTATCTATAATGTAACACGATAATTCTAGAAGAAATATATTTAATACAAATATTAATAACAAAACAAGAACAAAACCTTAAACCAGAAATCCAGAAATACGAGGGCTGTTCAATAAAGAATGATCACAAATTTTTTTGACAACGTACCTTTACTCGTCCTCATAATTTTGATGGTCGTTCTCAAAATAGTCTCCCCTGAATGCAATGTACTTGTCCCAGCGTTTCTGCCAGTCTTCAAAGACATTCTGAAGACCTTTTTTCGAGATATCCTTCAAATTCGCCTTCGCAGCCTTCACCACTACTTCTGATGATGGATAATGCCTTCCACGAAGGCGTTTCTTCAAGTTAGGAAATAGAAAAATGTCACATGGGCTAAATCTGGACTATAGGGAGGGTGAGGGATGCACTTCATTTTGATTTTTGCAAGATAGTCCACAACAACATTGGCAATATGCTGCATCGTGGTGCATCATCCAGCCTGCTTCATGGAAATGTGGTCTTTTGCGCCTGATATGGACTTGCAATGTTTTCAGGACATCCCTGTGGTACTGTCCAGTTACTGATGTGTGTGCAGGTACAATATGTTGATAAACCATTCCATGAATATCAAAGAATGAAATGGCCATAACTTTCCCAGCAGAAGCAACCACTTTTGATTTTTTTTCGGGGCTGCTGATGAAGGAGATTTCCACACTGAGCTTCGCTGTTTGCTCTCAGGATCAAAATGGTGTAGCAAAATTTCATCAGGAGTGATTACGTTTGAAAAAGCTCAGGATCTTCCTCCAATATCAACTTTAACTGCATGTTACCTCCATTTCAGAGGTAGGCGATACTGAACATGTCTGAACTTTCATGGTTCTCATAGGCGAGAACCAGGAGCACCAACAATGAAACTACTACGCCGCGTTTGTTTTACATTAAGTTAACAGAATATAATAAGAATGAATTTTACTGCGAAAAATTATGACTGTAAAAGTATTATGATCATTCTTTATTGAATAGCCCTAATGTAACAGGAGAAATTGTCATGCATTTTATCCGCCAATGTAGGACGGTTATGGCAGGATAAATATTTGTTCAAACGGGAATGCTGCAAATGATTAAGAATTATTCCATAGTCACAAAATTATATTAAAATTCAGGACTTTGATATCACACTACCGTCACGCTTGTATATGTATTTGCTTCATGATAAAATAAATGTTATAATATGCATTAATTTTGATATGGGCTATGAGGGCATACTTCAGTCGCGTTTAGAAACGAATTATTCTTTAGCTTTTATAGGTTCATTTTAATGCGTACTGAGTTCAATACCACCAAGCTATTGGTTTATGCTGTACGAAAATTTATTTAAGTTATGTCATAGATCATACCCGTTGTGCCCAATTAAAGGCTTATAATACATCTCTATTCTCAGCACGTTGTGCTACATCTGTAAACTATTTCTCTCATTCCTCATTAGAGTCTTTCGGACCTACTAAATTTCCTGTAATGCTCTAGAATTTCTCGCATAGAACTACATCGGAGCTGACCGCCTCGGGCCTTGGGCTACTTGTACCAAACTCCTTAGATCTAAAGTTTAGAGATAAGTAGGGTCTACTGATCGTGGTAATTCTTGAGCTCTCAACAGATTTCCCCAAACTGTAAGGCAAAACTTCGGTCTTATGCCCGCAGCTATTGGAGATTGCCCTGGTAGATAACAGAACATTATCATTAATCAACAGAGAAGCTATGTAAGTATGTTACACATGTTGTATTTTATATTCTTCTTTCTGTTATGAATTGGGCTGGCTTTCTTAACCCACAGTACCAATTCTTAAACCATTTTTATATCATGCGTTTCCTAGGGTAACGGAATCGGTGAAGCTGGGATCCATTATTGCAGATAGCATATGTTGCTCGTACCTAAACTTACACTGCAAATAACATTATATATAAAGATATCATTATATAAGGTTTTCAAATCTGTATGTGACCTTCGAACACTAATATTCAGTATTTCGTGTGCCCTCCAAGGCATTGATTCAAATAGGCTCTGAAAACGCTCCTGTGTGATTTCCCTCCACGGAGTTTGTGTTCGAGCCCACAACTTCGTGACACTAGTTATTGGAAAACCATGACGCACCAGGTGCCGACCAACCATATCCCAAATATGTTCGATGAGCGACATGTCAGGAGAACGTGCAGGCCAGGGAAGTAATAGTACCTGATTCTCTTCTAAGAAGGCCTGTATATTCCTCTCAATATGTGGCAGGTATTGTCCTGTTTAAGTATGGCCTAAGGCGATGCCTGAAGCAGGGGAGTGCCTCTGAATCTACAACACCTTTAGGGACCGTTTTCTGTTCAAAGTGCCCTCAAAATTCGTAAGAGACGAGATTGGTTGTTGTAACCAATGGTGCCTTAAAGCATCACAACTGGTTTTTGCCGCTCAACAACGCAGTCCTCAAGTTTGTACTCACCGCGATAATGTTGGACAGGCATACGGCCATCACTATAGGACACGTTGAAGCGGGACTCATAAGAAAAGACTACATTTTACCACTCAGCACCCCAGTGACGATGTTCGCGTACTCATTGCTGTCGGAGGAGCTTGTGGATTGTGGACAACGGAAGCCGACGCAATGGCATACATACAACCGGACCACTCTGCAGCAGACAGCGACAAACCGATGATGCAGACAAGTTAAGCGTCGAGCCAACACTGTGGAAGAAGCTGTACAGTCCATTATGGCCATATGGACAAGATGACGGTCATCACGCACTGTGGTCATTTTTCATAGTCCAATTCCCGCTCTTCGCTACGTACGACCATCATTTATCCACTGCTTCCACACACGCATCACTGTCATAGCAGTGCACCCTGTTCTAGCCGAAATGTCATGGTATGACAAACCTGCTTCGCGGAGACCCATCATTCTGCCCCGTTCGAAGTTGGTCATATGCCGATATGGCTCCCTTTGATGTCGTCGAGGCACACTGGTACTTAGTTTGTTTCCACCTTGTTTGACAGCTCTGCACTGACTTCACTGGGCACAATACCGACCTCGTCGGACTAACACGCGAGGGCTCCGCTCGGCCTACGTGTTCCCCATCTTTCTGCAAACTTAATAACTTATTGCTTAGAACCTCTTCAACACTTCCACCAAGTTTGGAGTTATTCGGATAATTCCTTCTTAGTGTTGCAATTATCACAAGCAGCGTAACTTTGCAGTCCAGTAACTTATAGACACCCTATTTAAATCCAACAGTTATTAATAAATTCAGAATAGTAATCTCTCGGAGATTATGGATTTTCAGCTTTTAAATAAATATACTAAGGCAAAGTGGTTAAAGAAATGTCGATCATAAGTTCTTCACAACTATGCAACCCATTGTTGGTTATCTTTATTTTGTCAAATACTTGTTAGCATAAGTACAGGTAGTACCAGTATTTTTCTAAACCGAAATAATGATGGTCAGTTTCACCGGAAATACATTTCGAGGCTCCCGAAGTTCCAAAAAGAAGCACTTTTAGAGTAAGATATATGTAGCGTAATGCCCAAGGGTTTAATTTTTAGGTAGTATAGGCCATGAAAATTCAAGCATTCTTTATCGCAGTTGGTATACCCGGATCAACATAAAATCACATTAAATATAACAAATAGTATGAATTTATGTACACTCCCAAAGAGCGTTCCTAGAAAACATTCTGAAAAAGGAGACTAGATATCACTCATGGAATAATTATGTACTACGACCAATACAGCATTTCACGTACATGTAACTCTTTTGAACGGTCTTTTAAGTTGTTAAACAAAGAGGATAAACAATAGTTATATTTAAAGGTAAGATATTAGATATTGGTTGAATAAATATGTGCCTGTGGATTTTTGTGCTAAATTGTTAAATATATTTATTGATGTTTGTTCCTTGATCATATTTTGATTACCACTTTTTCTTGCTATATCTATATATTGTGATATACTCACTTTGTTTAGTAAGGTCAAGTCGCCGCCAGGCGTCCGGCTCCTTTTGGCTGGTTGGAAATCTGCGTAGTAGTGTTTCTACGAAAACGAATGGTAGCTGTGAGCTAGCCAACCATGAAAGTATCTGGAACTGGCTGGCCGGGAGATGTTGGATTGACCTTCGCTTTTGTTACATCTCTCTGCGCCTGTGGAATGTTATGTTGCATTGTGTTTAGTATGTGGATTTCAGGAAGAATTGTGTATTTGATTGTGAGGTGTCCGGTATCTTCTAGGTTTTACTGTGGGTAATTTGACCTCTCACTCTCCGAGTTGTGTTCCCCAGTGGTATCCTTGTGATGGTTCAACCATTTGGTTCATAGTGGCATAAAGAAATATTTTCAGGGATATCACAATATTGTTATACATTGGCTATTTATCACCTATATCTGTAATACGAAATTTAGCACAAAGTCTCCGATATGCCTCAAGTTAGCCTGTATACGGCTAGTGTGAAGAAATGATTAATTTCCATCAATAAATTTAAATAATAAGAATAACGATGAAGCACATGGGATTCAAGTACTTACAACAGTAAGTCGCCACAAACTGTTTATCTCGAATACGAGAGCCCCTAGTGGTTTACCGGGAAAATATAGGTCAGTTAGAAAATTTAATATCCTACCAGCAAATTGTCATAGTAGCTCAATGGATAAGAGCAACTGGACGGAAACAAGGAGAACCGTGGTTCAAGTCCCGGCTATGGCATTGAATATTTGAGTTTGAATTTATCAAAAACTCTCTGTATATCATTTGCCTCACCAGACATGGCGTTCAAAATAATGTTATGGCGATGTTTGAAACTCTCGAGTCATCTATTGGAAGCTCAGAAATGGTCTTTGCCTATTTTTCTAGATATTTCTAAAGCTTGGATTGGGAGCAATGGTTCAGAAGTGGTTATTTCTTTAGCGCGCGCACTAAACAGAGTACGATTTAGCTGACTGTACTCTGTAGAATTTGTGACACGTTCCAACATGATGTCTTTAGCCACTCGTATTTAAATTTTATTTGTTTTTTTTTTTTTCAAAATACCATAAATCTGAAATTTTCCTAATTTAAACAACATAGTAAATTCTTCAGCTGTACTTTTGTTCCTTTCATGTTCTTCAATAATCTTAAACCTTTCCTCTAATTATATCTTCTGTTTAGAAGTTTAGTATACACACAAACTATGATTTTAAAAGTCACTGAAGCACATAGTTCTCCTTCACTCGTGCTTGATCACCTATAGCAATGAAACTGAGAAGAATACAGTGCAGAACAGTTGTATGCTTACCATGTGTGTTGGAAGCATTGAGAGAGTAAATGTTTGTTTTACTTTTTCCCAGAAGGATTACAATTTGTGATTTTATGGTTCATAGAGCTTCGTGCAAGTGCAGTTGCCCTCAAGAGGATTCCATTTTTAAAATTCTTACTTGTAACTCATTATTCATAAAGTAATCCATTTTAATCAGTTTATCTATGCAAACTTATCCCGAAAAATATTTCGGTTTCAGCATTAGGCGGTTTTCCGGCGTAAAATATAATTTTGCATGGAAAATAGCTCCGTTTCTAAATTTATTACCAATTTTCCAGATATGCGGCAGATAAGGGGCCCTATTAGGCAGGTTTTACTGTAAAATGTACTTTCAATACTACCATAGTTAGGGGTTTCTTCCATCTTATTTGAAGTCCTCTGTAAGACATTCTCACTGATAATGGAAATAATATTATAAACGGTATACGACAAGCGAATGAGCATAGTTTTGTATTCTTGGCCTCCAATATGACGCCAATTTTAAATAAACGTTTCAGTCCTGAGTAAATGAACAGAGCAATTTTTGCCCCCATGGCTTCAGCAGCACAAGTTTTAAATGTAGTAGAGTTCGCAAGGGATGTCTTGAGTTTTGTTATTTGTATGACTTACATGACACCACTATTATTTCTCTCGCTGCAGTTGTAGTCGAAAACATTCCTTAGCATGGTGAATGCTAGCTTCTATCCTCTCTCTGGATGCTGCGTTATGTTGAAGTAACAGATGCTCTGGTATATGTACTCTGTGAACAATAGCGTGAAAATATCCACGCCCCGGATGCTGTCTTCCAACTGGAAAGCGTACGGTGTAAAATGCAGCAGCTTGTCTTATACTTCCATGCCACTTCACACATGCTAGATACCGTCTGGTATGTTCTACTAAATAGGGACTTCCCCACACAGCATAATAGAGCTGCAGCACCGATGACGTCCATCACCTCATAGTTGTGGCAATGGGCTCGCACTAAACGAGATGCTCTATTGTCCAACATGGACATAACAATGCATTCCACTCCGTATTCGTAATTCATTTGTTGCATTCCAAAAATGAACATTGATGGCAGTTCTAATGTGTATGAGAGAAGAAATTTCAATAGAAATGTCATAAAAACAGTGCGCAATTAATGCTAAACAATGGAAGATCATAGTTTTAAAATGTATGAATTGCCGTTAAAGAATAAGTGATGATAGAAGTCTTCCGCAAGAGCTTCACCTTGCACCTGGATGTTTAATTCCTTTGGATTGATTTGGACCATATTCTCCTAGATTTGGGTCCTTTGAATAGGACTAACTCTTCTCATAGGCGTAAATTGCCCAGTTGCACTCTTTACATTTACCACTGCAGCATTTTTATTATCAGCGTCTAGTTAAACAGAATTCATTTATATGAAAGTTATTAACGCATTTCGCAATTATGCGAGCATTATTACAACTTTTATTTTGAAACAATGGGTATCATGAGAAACACGTAACACACACACTTAAGGGAAACACATAATTACGAGGGGGTATAATAAAGTTTGAACTATCACCCGGTAGTCTTTATGCCAGAGTGATGAAAATTCTCCAGTGTCATCACTTATCCATCGGCACATAATGTTCGTCGCTTCAGCGATTTGAGTCCTTGTGTTTTTTACACTGAGTGCCAGAAGTGACCGAAGTGGAAGATGAAGAAAATTGCGTCTCGTAGTGTGAACAAGTTCATGAATTTGAAGGGCAAAACTGCTAAGGAAATCCATGAAGAGATGACGCCTGTTTATGGTAATGATTGCCCATTGCATGAAACTATTGTAAGGTGGAAAAGGAATTTTCAAACTGGTGACAGGTCCCTGACAGATGAGCCAAGCTCTGGTAGACCGTCAATGACAGACGATGCTGTTACAGTGAAGAAAGTGGAGTGTTTAATACTGGAAAACAGGCAAGCAACCATCCAAATGATCATGAATGAGACACATCTTAGTTATGGTAGTGTGTGGAAAATTATTCATGACGAACTGTACATGTCTAAGGTGTCTGCACAGTGGGTTCCAAGTTTGCTAACCCCTTTCCAAATGCGTGACCTGACAAGACAGATGTTGATGTTGTTGGAACAGGATGAAGGTGACTTTTTTGATCGTCTCGTAACCATGAATGAATCCTGAATCTATCAGTATGATCCAGAGACAAAAAAAAAACCATAAGCATGGGATGGAAACATACCGCTTCCGCCTCTCCCTAAAGGGCAAAGCTGCAAAATCAGCTGTGTAGGTCGCGCTTTCAGTTTTCTGGGACTGACGCGGAATCACCTTACAGATTATCTTTCCAAGGGTCAAACCATCACTGCCAGATACTACTGCAATTTTCTGGACAAGTTAAGAGCAGCTACGATTAAGAAACGACGCCATATGCTCTCCAAATATGTTTGTCTTCTGGCTGACAATGCACCAGCTCACATTCATCTCAAGTTGCAGTTGAAAAAACAAGGAAATCTGGCTTTGAGACCTTACAGCTTCCGCCTTATTCGCCTGATCTCGCATCAGTGACATATTTATTCCCGGAAATGAAGATTCCGTTGCGTGGTTGCCGATTTGACAACACAAATGACGTCGCTAATGAAGAGGAAGAGTGGTATAAGCGAATTCTGCAAACTTCTACAATCAAGGTATTCGGAAGGTCAAGAACGCTAGGAAAAAGAGTGTAAATCTGGGATGGTAGCTACGTAGAGATGAACTAACAAGCGAATATCAACACAAACTCTCTATCACATTTTTAAAGGGTGATAATTAAAACTTTACAACACCCCCTGGTATATGTATACTGTCGAAATACAATCTGATCTCGGAATGAAGAGTGTAGATTCAACACTGAACTCTACGAGTAATATCGGACTAAAGGCTAACTACTTATAAGAGGGAGCTGCTTTATGTCGCCGAAGCTCTTCCTTGACCTTCGGAACAGGACTTGCTCTAATAAAACCTAAAAATATTGCTTTGCTATATACGCATATCTTTATGATATTATCTTTTAGGTTGGCGAAACTTCTTGCAGCACTTAAATAATTCTGGAAATCACGTACTTAGCTGCGTTACAAAAACACCACATAGTTTAATTCAATCTTAGCCAATAATAAATCCCCTTTTTAAATATGTTACTAAAATAATGGCATAAAATATCCCTCAAAATTATACTGAAAGTATTTCAGATAAAGTATACATTGCTATATGTACTGTTACATACAGATTATGTTGACATACAGTGCGATCCATATAAACCTGAAACATTTCAATAAACCATAACTGGCCCGCCTTAGTAGCGTGGTGGTAGCATATCTGCCTCACGTTCAAGAGGTCCCGAGTTCAAATCTCGATCAGGGTGAGTTACCTGGATATGGTTCTTTCCGGGGATTTCCCTTATCCTGTAAGACGAATGTTGGGTAAATCTAAGCTCCATGCACCCCGGACTCATTTGAGCATCATTTCATCCATTCCATTCATTCTCCGATATGACTTAACGTTGGAGGACGTAAATTAAAATGAAAAAAAGGACCTGCATTCGTCTCACCATATTCTCTGAAGTTTTACGGAGAGTATCCTCGACAATATTGCTCATTTAGGTTCGAATGGATTGCTTGAGAACATCAATTGTCCGTGGCCTATTCTTGTACACTCTACCCCTACAAGAAAATAGCCGGTGAGGTTAGGTCAGGGGATCTTGGGGCCATAGACGTTTTGAGAACCTTCGATTATCAAAGAAACTGGTTACAAGTTACGTGGTGTTATTATATGCATGGCATGTTGCTCCATCGTGCTGGAAATAACCTTCTCTCAATTCCATATCATCCCCGACTAATTCAGACTGAAAACATATATAGATGCTGGTGGAGGACACTTCCAACATTTCGTTAGAGATGTAAATAGTGTAATGTAATCTCCTAATTGTGTATCATATTCTCCCAAAATTGCAGTGTGTCCTATTATTGGTTCAAAAAGTTATGGCCTATTGAAATGGTTCAGGTTTATATGAATCGCACTATATCTAAACTGAAACAGTGAGCAGCAGATATAATTAAATGTATAAAAGAATTCACAATAAAAAATATACCCTCTTCAAACTACAGTATGAACTGACTTGGGAACTGTATTTTTGTGGAAGATCTTTGTATCAGATCTTAGGGACATTATGCAGAATTTATCGAATGCCCTCCTCGCCTGGATATAAACTCATGGAGAAGCTAACAGTAAAGACGATAAATATGAAGCGATTTTACAGACTGGTACTATTTTTTGGCCTGTGTTATTTGGAAAACTGGGGTCTATGATCTCGCGTAGTATATCGTTATACGCTTTGCTGATCATGCATTCCACTACATTATATACAAGTTAAGGCATATCAGCTATACTTGAAGTTCATCCGTAAACGTGTAAATAACTGGCCCTGAGAAATAAATCTCTGACAACTTCCTCTGTTGATGATGTTTACACTTTCATATTATACTCGTTGGGTAGCTATAATTCCATTTAATTTATTCCATAAATTCAGATAAAAATATAAATTTAATGAAGCTGTAACAAAATTACACAAATATACTATATGCTGCAATTGTATCACATACCATTAGTAAAAGAAAACTAGACATTCAGCAGCATAATTAAGGTTTGCTCATTATGTAGTAATGACTGAATATATAGTTTTTAACGACCATTTTCAGTATTTGCGGCACCGCAGGCGGTGACACTGAAGATATACATGAATTACGATGGAGCGCCGCTGAAATGAGATACCGAAGGAAACCGGAGATCCTGGAGGATACTTGCTACAGCGCCGTGTTATACACCACAAATCTCACTTTCTGGTCGCCTGGGATCGAACTCGAGTATACTTGGTGAGAGTCAAGCTGTGTAATGACTCAGCCATGACACAATTAAGCAATAGGATTAACAATAATAAATCTAAAGTGATAAAGATTATAAAGATACTAAATATGAAGGTATACAATACCTAAATGAAGAGAGGATTGAAGTGAAAATAAAATTGCTATACATTTAATTCATTTTTGAAGAATAGATCAGGATAGGACGAAAGCAAAGTAGATCGATTGGTTTTGATGTTGAAACATACTACTCTCCAAGTCAGTAAGTCAAATGTGTATCCTAACGTGCATACTTAGGTAGACGTGTATACCTCAGAAAACTTGTATAAATATATGATAAATTATAAAACTGATACTGAAGTGAAATTTGGCAATGAGAAAGAACAGATCATCCATATATTTTGCAGGTAACATTTTCGAAACGAGCTTTTGGAGACTCGCAAGGTACAACACATTCTATAATTGAACTTTATGACATAATGAAGGCACAGTTCTCTGTTAAAACAAGAGCAATGCACTGAGACTTATGCAGAGAGCTAAATTCCCTATTACACTCCAGATATCACAAATACCAGCGAGAAAGCTGTATCCTAAGTTTTAGTGCACTTCAGCTGGAAGGAGTTTTGAGTAAATGGGGATGGGGTTAGTATGCTAAAGAAGTAAAATAAATGAACAAAAATATGGGGGGTTGGACAACAGGAAACATATTTATGTTGTTAAATAAAATTAATTAATTAAAAGATTATTGAAGGATCAGGAATGCTATAGTTCTTCTTCTTCTTCTTCTTCTTCTTCTTCTTCTTCTTCTTCTTCTTCTTCTTCTTCTTCTTCTTCTTCTTCTTCTTCTTCTTCACTTCATGGCATAGGCAATCAAGTGCCTGTTTCGCATTCGAAGTCCTCCAGCCATCGTTTCCTGGGTCTGCCCACCGATCTCCTACCTTTAGGATGATACTGTAATATTTGTTTTGTAAATCTATTATCTGGCATTCTTTCAACATGTTCCTTCCATTTTTGTTTGAGATCTTTTAATCTATCATTCATACTAAAAGTGTCCAGCTCTTCTCTTATATTTTCATTTCTTATTAAGTCCCTCTTCATGCATCCTTTCACACTTCTCAAGAATTTCATTTCTGAAGCCTGTATTTTACTCTGTTGCTTTTTAGTTGACGTCCAAGTCTCACTTCCGTATGTCAGTATAGGTATGGCCATAACTTTGTAGAACTTTAATTTTGTTTCTTTAAGTATTTTGTTTCTAAATGTTCTATTTATTGTTCCACACACTCTTTGAAATTTGCATATCTTATTGCCATTGCCTTTGATTTTATAAAGGGAATTTTCATGTTATATTGCTTAAAAAGTTCAGTAAGTTTAAAAATAGATTTTTGCAGGGCAGACTCGCTATTTTGTATAATAACTAAGTCGTCAACAAACAATAAAATATTTAAAAAGTTTTTATTTGAAATTTTAAAACCTACATTCACTAGCTGCATCCATTTGCACACTAGGTCGTCAATATAAATACTAAAAAGTGTAGCTGATAAAGTACACCCTTGTCTGACACCCTGATTAGTAATAATTTTTTTTTTATAAATTTTACCATTGTTCCTCACACTTATTTTTCTGTGGAAGTAGAAGCATTGTATCATTTTACTAATTGTTGTGGGTATCCTCGTTCTTCCAATATTTGCCACATTTTGCATCGGTTTACCCTATCGAAGGCTTTTTCAAAGTCAACAAATGCCATATGCGTTTCTTTGTTAAACTCTCTATGTTTTTCAATTAGTTGTTTAACAATAAAAATGTTATCTACACAGAATCTGCCTCTTCTAAATCCACTTTGTTCTTCCGAGAGAAGACATTCAGCTATATTCTGCAACCTTTTGTTTATTAATTTAGCAAATATTTTATAGGCCGTATCCAGTAAACATGTCCGAATGCTATAGTAAACGTCCGAATGCTATAGTTTAGAATGGGAAGTGTAGAGCACAGAACATGACCGGCGATTCTGGTAGCAGAATCTGTTCATACTGTGGTTTGAATGATGACTAGGTATATGTTTTAGCGGAGTTGCGCAATGCATAAACCCGAAAACGGTTAAAATCACAAATATTTTTACTCATGCTAGAAAGAGATTGGATGTTCAGAACTACTAGCTCACCAGAGAAAGTGACAAAATATAGGCTAACTCATGGTGAAGACAGGTTAAAATAGACAACTTTATCTCTGATTTTATTTTGTTATCTTTCCTTGTTCTTTTGCTGTTTCTATTCTGTCCCTCTTCACAGGTAAATGCCACCTTGAATACATATAATCAACTTTCAAGATACACCAGATAGGCCTGTTTCGGTCAGAAGGGATTTTCCCAGCGTCTCCGTGGTGTTCTAACATCTCTAATACCAACTGATATATACTGCAAGATCCGTTTGGTGAGTCTTTCTTTTGGCATTCGAGAGAGATGATCTTGCCATTTCAGTTTGTACTCCTTGAGTTTGTAATTTAAACTAAATATTTTTAGTTGTTCTCTTATTGTTTCACTTTTAATGTGATCTTTAAGACTACAGCCAACTACGTACCTCAAAAATTTTATTTCAGCTGTTTCAATTATTCTTTTATCAGTTTTTGTTTTGAAAGTCCAGGTCTCGGCTCCATAGGATATAACAGGCACTGCAATAGTTTTATGAAACTTTAATGTGGTATCTCTTCTTGTTTTGTTTTTCAATGTTCGTTTTATAGTGCCATACAGGTTTTGAATTTTATAGATAGTTTGTTTTAAATCTCTTACACATTCATGGGAAATATCACATCCTAGGTAATTGAAATACTTGTCTTTAACTTGTAGTATTTTGTTTTTGAGGAGCATTTTGGACCCTGCTGGGTATTTTCCAATAAAAGTCATCACTTTCGTTTTCTATGCTGAAATAATAAAATTATACTTTGACATTGTTTTGTCGAGTTTGTACAAAGCTATTTGAAATCTGTCTTAAGTATCTGCCAGAATGACTGTATTTAAGATTGTACGACCTAACTTAAAGTCTACTTTCAACTGAGCTTGCCATTTGGCAACTGCTGCGTCGATATAAATATCAATAAGAGTTGGTGACATTGGGCAGCCCTGTCTTACACCTAGGTTGATAGTTTCTGTCTTAGAACCATTATCCATGCTAATACAAGTACCTTCGTACATTTTCTTTATCATTAAAGTTAAATGTTGAGGATATCCGTTTTCAGTCATCATATCATTTAGCTTTTGACGCATAATTTTGTCAAATTATTTTACGTAATCAACGAATAATATATGGGTCTCTAAATTAAATTCTCTTCTCTTTTGTATTATTTGTCTTATTGTTAAGACGCAATCAGCACAGCATCTGCCTTGCCTGAATCCCTGTTGTTTATTATTGAGTAGTGATTCAGTTATTATATTTAATCCTTTTGCTAATACTTTATAGTTGTATTTAAGAGACTGATTCCTCTATGATTTTTACATTCATTTCTGTCTCCATTTTTAAATATTGACTTTATTACAGCCATTTTTCACTCATTTGGTATCTGCAGGCTGGACCTACAAACATTTAAAAATTTAGTAGTAGTATTTTAAGATATATATATATATATATATATATATATATATATATATAGGTCCTCTTTGTATAATTAGGTTAGTAGGTAACAGCAACTGATTATTTGTCTATTACGTATTATAAACAGGGGAAGTATTATGTTCCACCCGAAACTTCCAAATTTAGGATGAGACTCCCAATAAAGGAAACATTAAATATATTTTTGAAAAATGTGTGCTTGCGCGTGCGTGTCTGTGCGTGTGCTCACCTGCTTTGAACATCATAAATCAAAATTTTTCATTGCACTCTTTAACATATTTCAAGAAATACTTTGGGTTGTATTTCCTACTTAAAATTTGCATAAAAAGAGGTACAAACAAACATTTGATAGCAAATACATAATTCTCAATGGAATAAAAAACACTTTATGCAAACATCTTAAAGGTTAAATAATTTGAATCGGTAGTTGATATAAATAATCTGATTTTAAACAATTAAGTGTTATCAGGACTAGTAGAACATTATAGCAGATATTGGCGAGAGCAATTCCTTCGAATTTTAGGAGGAACCATTCGTTGCACGTGTGCCCTGACTCTTCCTTTAGTAGTGATTATTAATAGCAGGGTCGTATTTCTTACCCCCAAAAACGGCCTAAGCCTTTCCATTGTCCCTTGGGAGCAATTAGTTTCACAGTAGCCACAGTTAGAGCACCCCTTCCCTTCGCACCAAGTGCAATCTCCTGGCTGTAGTGCGTAGTTATTTCAGTGGTAGCCAAATATGGGTACCAGATTCCAATTTGTTATACCAAAAGTTGTCCAAGTAGACCTTGGATTTACTGTATGTTTTGGCTATTCCACTCATATATATATATATATATATAATATGAACGAAACTCTTCTAAGAATATGCTGGATTAACTATCACTGCTTGATTATAGGGACGTTCCCATATATAGCAAATGTTTTAATCGTTTGAAGCTTCTCCTTGGCCAATACTTTAGATTGCAAATATCTAAAACAAAAATAGCAGCTTTAAGAGAATGTATGCAAAAGGATTAAAAATATGCAGTTTTATTTTTAGTGCTTCGATTTCTTTTAACTTCCTCTGCCATATACATAAATAATTGTACTCTACTGAAAAAGCTAATGAAGATTTCCCCAGAACTACACATTTTGAGCTCCCCTGGATATTATTGTTATTGTTATTGCTATCTTTGTTATTGTTGTCATTATCATTGTTACTTTTACCACTGGCATTATTTAAATTACCAACTGTCAATTTCGTACGGATAACACTTGAGTTACCTCGTATGGATCACGAGGAAGCTGAGGGAACCTTGGGACAAGGAGTACTAAAACCAAATACTTAACTAATAATATATTTGCATATCTTCAGAACCAGCCGGCTGTGAAACCTCAACGGCATCCTCCAATCTACTTCCATTTTCAGTGCACTCCGATGTTGGTATATTTTCAGTCTAATGCATTGCTTTACCGTTTTTATGCTCTCACACATCAAAAGTTGGTTATATATGCAGTCTTTTCTGTAGTTCGCACATTTTTAAAGAAAATAGGGTCATAATATATGTAGAACAACATTGTTCACAGCAGTAGTGCAGTATTCTACATCCTTCACAATCACCAATTTGTACGTAAAGGTAAAGGTACCCCTGTTCTAGGCCATACATCCTCTATCGGGGCGGCGGGTGGTTGCAGCACCCATCTATAAAGACCTTTGGCATACAAGGCCCTGTGAGGTGGTCAGCCCCACGCACAACCAATAATTTGAAGAACGTAAACAAATTAGAGAGGAGAGCACAAAAATACACAGACAGAGTGTAATATTCGGTAAGACTCGTACATAGAACCTATCGTCGTAGTCGTGTAAGGAATTACTAAGCAACTGAATCGCGTACATAGATCGTTGGATAAGTCTGGTAATAAACCAAGAATATATAGAACACCTCACCCTATTTCTGGACATAATCTCCAATGATGCCATCTAACCCTTTAAACTGTGGCACATCACTATTTAAGTGGCTGTCCAAGTGGGCACAGTGCTTTATATCACCTATTTTGGTGATTTTCTCTGTTTTTAATTTTCAGCGCTTTTCAAAATAAAAATTGCTCCACACGATGCATTTTTCAAACTAGAAGCTTCTAAATTTTTCTGTTTGGAGAAACACAGTGCCAAACGAAATTGATAAGATGGTTTTTACAATGGCACCAGCGTTTGTGCAATTAAATAACAAATGTCATATTTCAAAAGGAAATATTAAACATTAATAAAATGAGAATTGAATATTTTTATTCCAAATCCCTTTACATTAAACTTTCATCTCATTAATTTACTGATAATGTATCTAGGAAAATAACTACAAAGTATTATTTTTCTCAAACTAAAATTGCAGCGTGCGGAACAGTTTAATTAAATGACAATAATACATCATAAATATATTAATATCACAAGAATTATTTTGCACAAATTTGTTAAAATTGGAACTGCACTATTATTAATACTAAAATAACTGTATTATAGTTTCAAGTCAATCCAAGCAACATTATAGATTTTAGTTTTTTCACAGATGGGTATCCTTAAGGAGACAGATATGGCTCAAAGTTAACGCTAGTTGCGTTTCTTACATCCAGAGATAAGGTTAAAAGCCTGTTCAGTCCTCATTCCGTTAGTCCAATGGGACTAGAGTGTGCATGCTTCCCTTTCCTCTAGGTTTGTTCTTATATATGATCTGTGGTAATATGCTATTGTCCATTCTGCAGTATGTTCTTTCCGATTTTGTTTATTCTCCATTATTTTTTAATTTAAATCAAAACTCTTTAGCTCTTTCCGTAAACTCACATTTGTAATTTCATGTCTCCTCGTACAACCTTTTGCCTAACTTAATAATCCCAATTCAGCTTTGTTTTATCGTTCTGTCTTAATATCAAGGACGCTCCCATACATGAGCACTTGTACAACCTTTGTTTTGTATCTCATCGTGCTTTGTTTTGTATGGTACTGTTTATTGCTCCACATATGTGTTGGAATTTATTAATTTTGTTTTCTAAATCATTATCCAAAGTAATTCGTCACAACCGAAACATTTACAGTGGGAGGCTTTGCTCTAAGCATACTCCTTCAATACATAACTTTCATCTTACAGGATATTTGTCATAGTGTGCCATTATTTTAGTTTTATTTGCATATACTTTTAAGTTACATTCTTTGCCTAATTGACATAATCTGTGCACTGATCGCGACAGATTCTCTTCGCTCTTTTAAAACATAATCGGAATCAACAATATGGTTGTTGTTCCCCATCTTTTTTTCCCCCTGGGTAACGTTAGTTAGCTCTACTTTTATCACATAAATTACTTTACATAACTTTTCTAGTCCCTAACTTCTGAATACAGCATAAATGTACTATATATTTCAAGTTTATCACTGCAGTTTTGTGGATTTTTGCTTTTAAGAATACACATTCATATACACAGGTAGGTGTGCAAGGATACTTTATTGCCCTTGAACATTTATATGTACTTTAATCTTGGTATACTTTATGAAACTGCCTTATGACCATTAGACCTGCCTTATGGCCACTAGATCCATTCGAGTACTGGAACTACCTAAGGGCTCATTTGAGCAAACGTCCGTGCCATCTGTCCGACTCCAGTACATGCTACGAAACTTACAAGAATTCATGAAAATAGAAGAAAAGGAACTCTTAATTAGTTGGAGAAGCATTACGACATTTGCCTACCCTCCAGTGAAAACTACAAAAAAAAAGCAGAGTGGGAAGTCGATGGGAATGTAAACCGAAATCTCCTAAAGGGAAGCTTCAAACGTTACCGCATAACCGTTCTCGCTCAGTGTGAAGAACTGTACTGTCCATTTTGATTGCAAATTAATATAAATTACAGTTAATATCTCGGTTACCTAACACTTTTAAATTCTTTATAAATCTTCATATTCATTATTATTTTGTGTTACCCAATAGATGTAAATCTATATACAGTGTGTTAAAAGCAATGACCCAAAATGTAGGGATCAAAAATATAAAGGAAGAGAAACAAAAAAGCCATAATATCATAAATTATCAAGTTGCGAGAGTAAATTTTGTTAGTATTTTTTGTTCATCGAATAATAAGTACTAATGTCATCAAACTGAACGAAATGGAACGCACCAGGCTCGCATTTGGGAAGTATTTCGTGTTATTTCCCTCATTGGCAACATGAATGTTTCTTCTCATTTCGTCACCCTTTTCATGTTAGAGGAGAATCCTGTCGTCCATCTACGCCTTAGAAGCTTGTGATTTGGAACCTTTTCTTAACTCCGTCAGTGGGTGGTAGTTCAAGCCTCCACTGCTTGATCGAACTTGCCCAGGTGGTGTAACACTTAGCTAAATTCACTGACACATCGTACTGACAACCAGAAACTGATACCGTCCGATATAGAGTTCCTTCCGATACTGAGTTCTTTCTTCTATATAGTATGCACTTTTGAATATTCTATGAGTTCAAGTTTGCACTTCCTATTTATGTCAATTATTTTCACATAAGTGGGAAACAATAGAATAATATTCATAATATTGTTGAATAAAACATTTAGAGCTCATGAAAGCAGGCTGAAATTTATCTCAGTTTTAACCACTTCGGAACAATGAATTAATTTATAAGTTGGAATGAAGCTTATAATACCGCATTCCATATAATTGTTCATGAAAAATGAATTTTAATGAAAAATAAGAAATAAAACCTTGTTATAAAGAGACTATCATAACTGCACCTTGATGTAAACCAATAGAAATGCTAAAAGTTTTATCTTAAATAGCCCGAAAAGCAGACCATGCTTTGTCAGGAAAATATCAAAGAATTTAATTTAATAATGGGTAGAGAGACCTATGAATATTGTGACTTGGCGGGTTCGTGAAATTAAAAGTCCAATTGCACAAACTCAAAATGTTCTCTATTTCCACTGAATTACAGTTGGAACACCTGCCGATTACATAGAATTACGTAGAGCACACAATTGCAATCCATCAGTTCGTCTGTCACAGGTCTACTCCACACTCACAATTACGTACAACTCTTCTGATACACGCACGCAGTCTTCCAGTTCGTTCGCTAGCAATGCGCTCTTTACGGCTGCTCGCCAAGAACTGCCTGAGTCGTCTACTGCAGCCCTTATATAGGAAGATCGCTGTTTCTGGAAGCTTCGGGGCTTGCAACATCATCCCGATTGTTCCAGACGTCAGGGGAAGGGGAAAGAGACGGTACATTGCCTAGTGACACTTTCCTAACCATTCCCTATGTTAGCGCTACAAGATAAATGGGTGGGCGTGGGCTGAATGCCTCCTGTACCCTACCCAGCTCCAGTTGGTGTGCCTTCCGTTAATTGGGTGACAATATTGAAAGCCATTTTTAGCTTCGCTTATGCTCTATTAGACGGTATATGACTGTAAACTCAAATATATAGTTCATATTTGTCCTATGTCATTGCAAATCCATTTATGTTTTATAACGCTAATGTTCTTTTTTACACTGTGATCACTTTCTCATAATTAAGTGTAAGGAAAATGTGTTTATTCTTTAGAACTAGAACTATATTACGTCATTCTTACATTACATTATTTCAGGCTTTTAGAGCAAGTCCTCAAGAAAAAATTTCGGAGTCATCTGTACCTTTAACGAAGTGTGTAATAAACTGTTTCTGCAAGTCTTACTTCGTATTGACAAGAAATAGAGGACTATGTAGTTCAATAATAGCTCATAGAGAAGTGGTTAGATAAAGTAATATGAATGTTATGAATCCAACCTTGCAGCGAATATTTTATAACTTTTATAAAATTGTTTCTTTTCAGGAAAGGCTGTAACTGGGGCTTCAAATATTAAAGGAACTAATCAATTACGAAACCCATAAATTATAATTGGTATTACTATAAAGAAAATTATAATGTAAGCCCGCAGAATTGTAAAAATGTTACAATTTAAAATCTGGGCTATGTTGAAAATAGGATAGAAAATCTGAGTGACAGTATCAGGCACGTGTTTCAAATTTATAACAAAACCTCAAGAGGGACATTTCCCTAAAAAACGGTGCAACCTCAAGGTACAATTTCCCAGAAAAGTTATATAGTGTCCTGTAAAGGCAAAGGGCAGCATAGTGGCTGGTAAGGGGTCATTGTTGTGTAGTGTACACACGACGAGTACTTGTTTGTTTTAAACAGCGCAATTCGCTGTCCTTTCTCCCACTCATTTGCACTCTTAGTCTCGCCTCATGTAGAGAGAAAGGGAGGGAGGGAGAAATAAAGGAAGAGAAATTCGCGGTGTTGAGAGGAAAGTCACCCGACAACTTGTAAAGGATTTGCACCACTTTCATAAATTACCTGTTATGTGTTTACAGTATCTCCTAGGCTCTAGTGGACCACTGGGCTAAGTGATGAAATATATAATAGCACAACGGTAAAGGAGAATTGCTTTTTAGCCTAATATTTTATTTGTGTCGCCAGGGAGTATGAAATTAATGTCCCAATCGACTGCAAAGGGCAACAAGAGTCTGTGTTGCTTATCACACGTATGCTCTTATGACATTTGGCTTAAAACAAATAATTCGGAGTGCATATCTTCCTACAGTCGTACTTAGGTTTAATAATAATTATAAAATGCTATCATTTTTAAATATTCCATCCTCTGTCTCGCCCTTTCTCTTCCTCTCGCTCATATAGACCACGCCTCAAATTTGCACATTCATTTTCCGAAAGTTTTTCAAGTTCTTTTTATGTTTATGGATTAGCAAAAAATCCATTTTCCCCTTATAATATTTCGTCGAGGATGGTAGTAGAAATTAAAACTAACACTAATATATCAGAAATGATTGGAACTTCATTTTGCAATATCCTGGCAAGTAAAAATGAAGAGAAAGCTCTCTCAAGTTTATTACTCTTTAAAAAAGCAATAAGATTTGGTTATAATGTCAGTTTGAAGTAATTTACATTTTAGTCACGTTTATAATCTTTGGAAATCCGCAAACGTTTCTTGATGTGCACGATATTTTAAATTTTAGCTTGTTGAGGAGGTACTTATTGTTGGAAGGGAGTAAGCGTGAAGTTAGTTTCACGGACTTCATTAGGATGGGTTGTGGGTTCGTAGCTAGCTCAGGATCTTTGCATGGCTCTTATCCCGGGAGTGGTACACACCAGACTGCTTCGTTTTTGCCTTTCTTTTATTCAATACTGCTTACTCTTCTTGTTTGGAGTTACACACACACGCGCGCGCGCACGCACGCATTGCCTACGCACATCGCTAAGTTTGACGTCACCGTCATAACACCACTGCCTCCATCGATGTCCAGAACAAGAGTGTCCCAATTAGAGCATTGACTTGTCTCCTGGTTTTCCAGTTAGTACTACCTCTTCCCTCTTGGGGGTAATGACCAACCCTTCCTTACCTGTCTTTGTTTAGCTCAATTTCAACTTCCATTACCTTTACGCCTAACAGTACTTCTTCCTGTCGGCCCCCAAACTACAAGTGTACTGCTTTATTGCGTATGTGTTTTATTAGATTTTCAAATGTTTTATTAAATTTTTAAAATTATTTGGTACTAATTAAGATTAAACTACAAGTCGACTGAGGCATTCTGTACTTCACATACAACAAATTTTCTTTCAACGCGTTTCGCCTCCACTTAAAGGCATTGTCAAGAAACTGTCACCTTGCTCGAACCTTGGTATTCCAGCTGATAATGGTTCTCCGGAGACATCTGGCAACGATTCAGTGAGGCTAAATAAAATATTTTCTTCTGATGGAATGTAAAAATTCATTAAAACTTATTTCGAATTTCTTGTCGTATAATTGTTTCCCAGATGTATAATTCTTGATTCAAGTAAACTGATTTTAGCAGTTGTTTCTTTAGTAGCAGTACTTATACAAACATTAGCCTACATACAGCTAGTGTGGAAGAAATTATTACTTCCATCAATTTACATAAAGTAAAAGTATAGTGGTTTAACTATGAAGCCTGTGACTTAAGTACTTACAGCATAGTAAGTCGCCACAAAATGTGCGTGTCTCATAGCATATGAGAACCCCTAGTGGTCTACCGCGAAACATACGAGTCAGTTGGAGAATTTACTGTCATATCAGCACGTAGCCCATAGTAGCTCAGTGGTTTAGAGAAACCGCACGGAGAGCGGGAGATCCGTGGTTCAAATCCCTGCTATGCCATTGAATTTTTCAGTCTGGCTCTACTCATCCAAATCTTAGCCTACACACGGCTAGTGTGGAAGAAATGATTATTTCTGTAGTTGTGTTTTATGTTCTATATTGTGGTTATGATTCCAGAAATGTGCTGCTACTGCGGATTTATCTGTTTCTCTTCTTTGATATTTTTAACGTGTTCTTTTAATCTGGTTCCAATGTTTCTTTTCGTCTTTCCAATATATTCTTATTGCATTCTAAGCATTTAATTCTATAAGAACCAAATTACTTTACCACATATTTTTTGATACTGTTTCTGATATTGAATTTGTTTATTGGTGCCAGAGTGATATTAAATTCACTGAAAATCTTTCCAAATTTTGTGGCTGCCCTTGGGTGATTGGGAATTCTTGTATATTTTTGTCCCTAAATTGTGTTAGGTGGTAATTTCGTTCAACTGTTTTTGTCTATTGAATCTCTTAATTTTCTTATTCATCAATTTTTGCTGAAACCTTTTTTGTCGCCGTTTCTATTATTTTGCTATATTTCGTCATATATTCCTTTTTATCAATCGGTACGTTAATGAGTATACGTGTTAGATTATTGGACATTGCATTTTTGCGAGACATTGATGTTTTTGTCTGCTTGTGTGTCTTTCCCATAAATATAAATAATAAACTGCAGCTCTCTTTACAATCAATGTAATTAATTGGCACGGTTCATGTTTTTGAAATGTGGATTATTTTCATAGAAAATTGATGTAGAAAAACCTTAAGAAAACAAAGAGTAGCTTTGACAGGGAGATTGTTTCAACATTTTTGTGTCCCATCTTTGAAGGCCACTAAACAAAACTACCAAGTTTATTTATACGACGTATCACTTTTGAAAGATGTTCATGTCAAGACACAATTGCACCATTATTATAAAATGTTTTCTTTTTCTGAATTTAGGGGATCCTAAAACTTAAATTTGTGGTAAATTTTTAATGGAATAAAATGCATGTTTTGTTGCTAACAGATAAAGTGAAAAGAATTACCCAGGAACACGGTCCACAATGAGATTGGAATAGAACAAATGAACTACCAACCTGAAATAGACTTTTCCTGGGTTTGATACGTAAAATATTTGCACATATCGCCCAAATCAAAAACTGTGATTGCAACTCGTAAAATAAATTAATGGCTTGGGGTGGTACTGTTTGTTAGTTTTATTTATGTTAATGATGAGGTATATACATGCAACTGCTCTCAGCCATTACAATAAATGCAGCGTTTTTTAATGACATTTAGAATTCAGCGAGTAACGATCAATTTACCATTTAAGGGTTGACCTCACCCAGGTTTTCTCTCCGATCTGATAGGATAATTCCTTAATCAAAATGGATTAAGTGTGCCATTTATCAGCGTCAAATTTAACACCGCTTGACAGTAATGCTGACGTGAATGGCTGCTTTAGAGAACTATGGTAAAAGGGAAGGCTGATGCTATCGGACTTCGTTACGGAAGCAAGTATTCAAAAATATAAGAGAAAGGGAAAAACGCTGTTCTATGACTTGAAAGTAAATAGCCAGAACGAATCAATTGAGTTAAATGTGCTGTAAATTAAAAATAAATAGAACCTGAGTCCTTTAGAAATATAACGAAACTTGAACATATTTAAGAATAATCAAGGTAATAAATAAATAAAGGGTTTCAGGGCCATTGCTCCTTCGCTAGCTGTGTGTCGGTACTAGGTAAAAGAAGCAATTATGAATTTTCAAGTCAACCACGTGGTTTGACATTTTTCAATCCTAATTAAGATTTTGAGTACCACGATCTCTGAACAATAGAATGACTTTTTTAAGACTTTTCTTCTGGTTTCCTTGGCTCAAGAAATACTCACTGTACTCAGTTATATACACAGTCAGTGGACCTAATTTCTTCTGGTTTGCAAGGCAATGGACAAGTTAAGTATTACGGTCTATAAGTAGCTTGGACTTTGTTTTAGCTTCTGCTCTTGCATTATTCCAAAAATTGCTAATGCAGCTCGAGGGACCAAAATTAAGGGGAGAACTTAAAAACTTCAACGAAAGAAGTGAAATTATTGACATTAAATGTAAATAACATTTTTATAACTTGCTGAAAAAAAAGTTATTTTATTAGGGAGATAGAAGTGTAGGATGTTGATGTCCATTCTCAAGTAGGCTCCGGATTCCGCAATCTGTTGATTATTCTGGAACGATATTCTTTATTAATTTAAAGGTAGTTTTGAGATAGAATGCACTGCAGTGGCCTATTATCGTTATTGGCTCTTGTTTCTTGACCCCTGTGCGAACACAAACAATTATTATCGTATGAATAGTTTGGGAAAGGCATTATGCACCAAGATAGTATTATGTTTCTTAAAAATTTTAACTTTGAAACTGCAACTGAACTTATGTTAGCATAACTGACCTTGAAGCCTTATGTAATTAGAAGCAAACCATTCATTATCTGGAGCTCATTAGCCAAATGACAATTTTGTGATCTCGAATTGAAAACTATTTTCATTATAAAAATGATATTCTATAACATAAATTCATCCTGCTCACCCTCGAGCATACCTTTTAGACTGAGACAAAATGTTCGGGGTGGTTCGTAGCTCACTGTGGAATCTACCTTCTGTAGGATCCCGGTTGTGGAAGAGGAACATTTCTGCAGCTAATAATATTCCCATTGCTTTCCAGAGTCTGTAAATGTGAATGAGAATATGAAAGTGTCAAGTGCTTAAACAACAACATTCAAGTTAATACTACTGCCACTACACCAACTATTCCAAAAGCAAAAGACCACCGACGTAATCATGAAGATACAGCTGGGTTGTAAATGGAGAAATTAAATGAAATTTAATGTATATCAATTATATTCTTATACGATATTATAACATTTAAAGGAATCTCTTAAATCATTGGAAGAGGTTTATAAGTTAAATAAATCGCCTAAACTTGGAAGTAAACTTATCACTTCATCTTCCAATACTTAATATTTTATGCAATACATATTAATAATGCTAAATTTCAAGTTACGCACAATCATACATGACGCAAACAAGCGCTTTCTACACAGAATATTATTTCTATGCGATTATTTCAAAACGTGAATTCTTAAAAATCTCAATTTCAGCCTTTGTAGTTGAATGCAACATGTCTACACACATATTATTTAAGCTGAGAAAATATAACCTAAAATTTACATAACTTTTTAGAAAATTCTACGAAATTGTAGTGAGTTTCTGTTAAATATTAATAAAGGGCATTATCACGACAAAACCAATCTTAATATGCCTAACATATTTATATTTTTCTCTTGTTAAATGCAATATTTTCAAAAATACTAAAAGAAATTCTAGATACATTTCGTTCGTAATTAAAATTAAAATTCTTAAAAGTACAAGATCTTGGAAAATTACAAGATATCCATTGTTTTTTATTTAATTTTTCAGTATTCAGTTACTCTTTAAATTTAAATTGTTTCATGTAATGTCATTAGAAAGAAAACCATAGCATTTATAGGGTATCGTATAGAGTTCCAGTTTTTAAATACCCTTAGTATGAATTCGGTTGCCCCTATTTCCTTTGTATCATAACGGAATATGTTAAATTAAATTATTCGATTATGTTTGAGTAGATACAAGCAATAATTGTAGTTAGAGTTTGTAAAAACTATAAAAATTAATTATTAATAAAGCAAAACGTTTCAGATATTTTGGACAAAATGTAGGAATCACGGTGCACTGTTGCCGATTTCTTACACTTTCATTACGTGTATCAGATATTAGTCCGACAATATACATGAGAGAACAGTGAGTTTTAGAGTGAGTAAACTTTTCCTTTGATCGTGTCAACTGTCTTTAAGATCAATGTTTTCGAGCAATTGAGCACTCATCTTTGAGAAAAGATCAGAGAACACCTTATGCATGCAGGGTTCATAGGAAGCCCTGCTGCATCAGGGCAGATAGACCAAACATTGTAAAGTTCACTTTTCACGAAGCTAAGTTTTATATGGAGAAATTCGATTACCTTCTCTACTTATTCGTGTAAAACTATTTGTACAAACTTATATTCTAATATGTACTTCATGATAATAGAAATAAACATTTACATAACTTATTGCATAGAACCTACAGAAAAATCCTTTAAGAGCTGAGAAATTCCTTTCTCTTTCCTACCTAACAGATGAAAAAGAACACAAAGCCTCTCTATTTGAGGTAATATAAGTTTACAAAGTCGTTCTCAGTGAAGAAAACCTCATTAGCTGTTCCTACTGAATTGAAGATATACATTTTATTTCTTAGGTAAATATCTTAAAAGCTATATATTTTAATCAAAATATTTTAGATAATTTTTAGAATATATATATATATATATATATATATATATATATATATATATTCCACTTAAGGGAGATTTTGGGATACTCCACACCTTCGTTGTAACCGTGGTAGACGGTGAACTTAAATACAAACTTTTATATTTAACAGACGTTTCCTTTGTCTAAAGAGCACAACTGATATCCCACACATACATAAACACACACAAGAAATACATAGATATATCTTCATTTAAAATGTTATTTTGCTTTATTCAGGGAGTATCAAGTATGCATTTCTGTTGACACTTTGTTGTCGAATTTGGGAATGCAATGTAATAGTTACTCTAATTCCTGAAAGTACCCAACAAAGAACCTAAAAACCATGAAAGACTTTTAATTATCACTTTGGAATTTGCAACCTTCAGTTTCTGTCCCTTTTTGTAATATTAATCTGAATTTCAGGTACATTTGTTAGGAGAGTTTGCAGTTTCAATTTTAAGTAAGAGTATTGGCTATTGCTAGATAATTGGAAGCAATATCAGAAGTTTAGCATCTAAACAAATTCGAATAATTGTGAAGGTCACGCCTGGTTAAAACTCTATAGCGAAAATGAAAGGATGTCCGATAATATCTAGTACAAACCCAGCAGGATGAGCACCCGAAGAGTGAAATGCTTTAGCCCTACAACCAACCCTTTGTTTTTCCGTCTATCTCTCCGATAACCAACAGGTAAGTGTGGCACACTCATTCGGTTCTGGACGTAATCAAATAGATACGTTTGAACGCAAGGTTTGGCTACAAAAGTATGAAGAAGGTAAATGGCAGAAGAGAATATGAATGAAAGAGGTAGCGATAATGCTAAACGGCTCGATTGGCATTATGAGAGAAATCGCTCCCATTATTGACCTTAATCGAACTTTAAGTTCACAAAAGCAGTCTATAGAATATTATACAATAGTTCTTATGCAATGATAAATATTTCCCTTGTGCTTCTAAAGACGTTTAAATACTTTCTATACGCTATTCTGAAAAAGTAATAATTAAATTTTTTCCAATATATATATTGTTAAATAGTCATAATTATACTCCCTTCATTCACAACTTTGGTATCCTTGCTGGTTTCATTTTAAATATTAAGTGTTTCAATGTGCTTCATGAACTTAAACGTAGACATATGAAGATGATCTGAGTAGTAGGCTCTAGTTAGTATCAATATGCTGTACAATTGTGCACATCGATAAGAAGTACCAAACATATCCAGCAGTTTGCTTCCAACAATGTGCACCTTGGAAAATGTATGTACACATCCAAAGCATATTTTTATAAATTGCGCAATAGCATGTAGCTTTGAAGGCAGCATGACCCGCATTACCCGCATTGAAATGCCTCCTTAAAGTGAAGCTCATGGTGCATCCAATGTTAGAGATATCAAAACTGCTCTACCACATGTAAACCACCAGTGCACTGATATGACTACCACGGGATTATAAACAAAATCAGTCAATTTTTCTGTGTTTACCTTTTATTTGAAAGTAGTACATAAATTCACACTTATGGTGCCTTCCTTCCCAGACCTGCTCTACTAGAACTCGGTATTTTCCGAGGAAGATTAGGCACTTAGTAAACGCGAAATTGGAAAGCGGCAAAGTTTGAAACTTCATCGTAGATTATTTAGGGCTTTCCTTTGAAACTTGTCCGCATACAAAATAAGCCCGGATAGCCATTTACTTTGCAATGACACTGGCCGTGAAAGTGTATGCAGTTTTAGGTGATAACTGTAAAATCAGGAATTTTTTTCATTTGCAGCTCTATTTTGCATTGAATTATCAGCAATTTGGTATTGACTGCTAAATCAATTATTGTGTTCTGTAAGCATGGTGCATTTCTTAGTTTGTGTCTTCACATGACTCACTGTTGTAAAAATTCCCTATTTTATCCCCTTGTAGCACAAGGAACAGGAAATCTAGCAGGCTCTAAGTGATGCCAAAAATTTAAGTATGAGTTGCTATTTTAGTTAATTGATGGAAATTAATCATTTCTTCACACTAGCCGTATATAGGCTAAGGTTTCTGATAGTCAACATGAAACAGTCAATGCCATGGCCGGGAATTGAACCACGGATCTCCTGGGTTCCGTCCAGTCGCTCTTAACCTTTGAGCTACCTAGGCCAACGTGCCGTCCTGACATTAAATTCTCCAGTTGATCATATATTTCCCGGTAGACTACTAGGGGCTCTCGCATCCGAGATACACCGTCTGTGGCGACTTACTATTGTAAGTACTTAAGTCCCAGGCTTCATCATTTAACTCTTATTATTTTAGTTAATTGATGGAAATTAATCATTCCTCCAAACTAGCTAAGGTTTTTGATAGATCGAGTCAATATGAAAAATTCAATTCCATGGCCGGGAATTGAACCACGAATCTCCTGGTTTCCGTCGAGTCACTCTTAACCATTGAACTACCAAGGTCAACGAGCTACCATGAGCTACCGAGGAAATATACGAGTCAACTTGAGAATTTAATGTCAGGACGGCACGTTGTCCATGGTAGCTCAAAGGTTAAGAGCGAATGGACGGAAACCAGGAGATCCGTGGTTCAATTCCCGGCCATGGAATTAAATTTTTCATGTTGACTATATCTATGAGTTGCTATGTTAAAGGTTTAAGCTCCATCCACTTTTAATGACAGAGAAAAACGAAAGAATAATAACTTCCTAGTTGAAACAAGTATAAGTATTTCTATCAAGAAATATGACGGAAATAGTTAAGGGAGATTTACATTTTTTGTGCAATATTGTTCTTAACATCTGTTGCGGTTTACCGCTTATCCAAGTCATCCAGAATGAAGTGGACTATAGAGGCAGAAAATTCAAAATATAATAGAATTTAAATTTCTATGTAAAACTCTCGAAATAATTATTATAAACAAACTTATTAGAAACATTCGGTTTAGGTTCTTGGAAAACGCTGAATATAAAGTGTGGATTCGAATGGGTGCATTTTCTTAGAAATCTTCTGTTTCATATTTAAAAGAAGTTCAACTTAAATGAATGAGTAGAGCCAGACTGAAAAATCCAATGTCATACCGGTATTTGAAGCACGGATCTCCCGCTCTCCGTACGGTTGCTCTAACCATCTGAGCTACTATGACCAACATGCCTACATGACATTTAATTCTCCAACTGACTCCCATGTTTTCCGGTAGACCACTAGGGCTATTTTTGAGTTAATGGGACTTCAAAATACTGTCACTTTATAGTTGAGGTATACTTGGGAATATATAAGATTCTGTAATGTTGTTATGCAATACTTTTTTCCTGTGCCGTAACTTGCTGGCACGAAACGGTGGTCGGACACGGGCCATCTACACGCCGAATTGTAGTTAGAATGAGCAGGGGCGGCTTCTGAGGTAGTGCCGCTGTGCAATGGCACCGTCTGTATGAAAACGAAAGAAAGAGAAGTGTATAGGAATTCCCCAAAAAGATTGTTTCTGAGTATCTGCACCCTCGTGTGAATATGCACGTTAAACGCAAGCGCTCTGTCCTGATTGTTCTCGTGGCTTGGTGCAGATTCCAGAAGGACACCATTTACGCTCATAAGCGCCTATGTTAAGGGCTAGGATGTCTGCTTATACACGGCTTCTTATGGGAGAAGGTGGTGCCAAGATTTCTCTGGCGCAAAATTTACGCTTCATCCGTTAGGTTTCAGTAAAACAAGGGACTTCAGATAACTTGTCTGTCTGTCGCGAAATCGTACAAGATTGCTTCGTATCACATTCTTCAAGAAGTGTATTATCAAACTTTTACTGTACTCGTTATTCCTGTGCGTAACAAGAGTACGGATGTAATAAATATCTATTTCCGTTTCCCTGTACATTCTTTTTGGTGCAGTATATTATAAAATAAGGTGGATTATTGATAAGTTTACCTAAATCATTCGTAATTAGTGCACATATTTATATTTCACTTATTTATTTACTTTTTTATATTTTATTTATATATATATATATTTATTTATTATTTGTTTGTTTGTATGTTTGTTTGTCCGTCCGTCCGTCCACTCACTCACTCACTCCTTCCCTCCATCCTTCCCTCCCTCCCTCCGTACCTCCCTCCTTCCCTCCCTCCTTCCTTCCTTCCCTCCCTCTTTCCATCCCTCCCTCCTTCCTTCCATCCCTCCCTCTTTCCATCCCTCCCTCTTTCCATCCCTCCCTCCTTCCTTCCTTCCCTCCCTCCTTCCTTCCCTCACTTATTCCTTCCCTCCCCCTTCCTTCACTCCTTCACTCCTTCCTTCCTTCACTCATTCCTTCACTCACTCATTTATTCATTCGTTTATTTATTCGTGCGTGCATGCGTTCGTTCGTTCCTTCGTTCAATCGTTCCTTCGTTCATTTATTGGATCGTCAATAAAATGTCTCATCGGCCGACCCTGGTTTTGAGGAATATGGTAATGCTTAGATTTGCTTGGGAATTGTTTACGTAGCTTCTTTAGCGTGGGAATACCGATTTGGCAGTAGGCCGTCATATTGAAAGTAATATTTAAAGACTGCATATTTTGGTAGACGTGGGTCCTTCTAGTTTGGGTTATTCAGAAGTTCACGCTGATTGTTCCGTCGTGGTGTAAGTTGTTACCGTCAAATTAAAGCTCACAACCTAAATGGACTGTATTGCAGAAGAATCGGTCAATTGTCAGGAGAAGAAAATGTTTGACGCTTATATTGATTTATTTAATTTAATTTCTCAAAGATAGTATACCTTCACACTTATCATTTGATAAACACTTTGCATACATCACCTATGAAAAACGTTTACTAAGTCTATTACTAGTTTCAACACCAAAACATATTACAAAATAACTAATTGCAGCTGCGATTAACATGCTTCATGTTTCTTCACACAACGATTCTCTACTGTCTTTCCTTTTAAAAACGGGTCCAACAACTTCCTTGCATACAATGTGACCAACTGTCACTGAACACTGATCTTAGAATCAGGCTCGTCGTGCCATCCTCCAGTGGTGACTAGTCTACACGTCGCATCCTGTAATCATCCACGTGACAATATATTTCCAGTGAAATGTCAAAATAAAACTTCTGGATGGAATGCAATGCTTCCTCATATCTCTCTATATGTAGAAGAAAAAGCAAATATCTGTACGACTGTCGTGTTGTGCTCCAAGTTTAATATCCCAAATAAGCACTTTCCGACTCCTGTAGTAACTATCCTGAAGTTCAGGTTCAAGGAAAATGCTACTGCTAAAAAGTTTCTGGAACATTTACCTATACAGATGGATTAACTCCTCCTGGTCTTCACATGTTATTCACTTCGCCCATTATTTTATCATTCGGTTGACATCCGTTGTCATTAAATTTAAATAAAGTGAAATCTTTGTTGAACGCTCCACTTTGTTCTTTTTTTCCTGTGTAAAGATATCCTCGCTACAGCTGGTTATCAGAAGTCTGACATACTCTTGGTATTCACTCAGGATAAGTAATAAGAAGTGTAACAGTTATAAAACTCTACTGATACCTCATTAGTTACCTTGTATTGATTTTTTTCATCAGTTCTTCAGCTGATTTTCTTTCCATTTGTACATACCCCTTTAGCAGGCATATCAAGGAACAAATTTATGACGGATATTTAATCTCTGAACTGTACAAGTTGTTTTAATTTACGTATTTTTAATTTAGGTTTATGCTGAATACAATCATATTCATACCCACAGTCGAGGTGGATTATACAGGGATGCTTCTGGATAAAGAAGTAACAATCACGAAATAGTTACATTTAATCAACGTTAATTGTAAGGAATATTAATTGTAGTTAACGGTGTCACTACAACTGACGTTCAAGTGTTTTTTTAATTTACGACATCCTACGTTAAGTCATATCTGACGATGAATGAAGTGGGTGAAAAGATGCTTAAATGAATCTGGGACCCATGGAATTTGGAGCTACCCGACATTCGTCTCTCAGGATAAGGGGAAAACCCTGATATCATCGTATACAGGTAACTCACCCTAACCGAGATTCCAACTCGGGGCCTCTTGAACGTGAGGCACGCACGCTACCATCTACGCTACCGAGGAGGACAACGTTCAAGTGTGCAAGAATATGGTATAAATCTCCCTTCCTCAATAGTGCTGGTGTTCGGAGTCGCTTAGATTCCCTCAGAGCGATGGAGCCGAAGCTTATTAACCTGATGGATGATGTCAGGGTTGGGGGATCGGCCCAACGCTTGAGATGAATGAATGATGGAGCAATTGCTGGAATGATGTTAGAGGAAACCGGAGGACCCGGAGGAAATCCACCCGAGCGACATATTGTCCACCACAAATCCCACTTTTCGGTCGCCTGGGTGAGAACCAAGCGTTCTAACCTTTCAGCCATAACGCGGCCTTAGAATATAAATGTGCAGAGTAAATTCTCCAATTCCTTGAAAGATCTGGTACATCGAAACAATAAGACGTTCAACAGGAATTTCTTCATTGTAAGCACAATTCTTTCTCTTCTCGTGTGAGTTTTTGCGGCTATCAGTTTCTTCTGGTCACCAATTGTATCATCTTATTTTAAATAAGAGTCATAAGATCTCTCGTTTTCAGGTGTGGTTCAGAGTGAAATAAATACAATACAACACTTTTATCTGAAAGTGAAAAGGAGTTTTTGAAGGAATTAGCAATTTAGTGGATTAATTCCGGTGTAATTTTAAACTGCGATCTATGTATTCAACAATTCCAATTTACCAAAACGGGACTCTCATAAATTACAATATGTATGCAGTTCCCTCTGCGAAATTAAATATCTGCATATGTATGAAATGCAAAGTTAGTGCGTTATTTATAGCAGAATGTTTAGTTGCTGTTGAAATCGTATGGCTGCAGCAGTATATGGGATTCCAAGGAAGTTATTTTAAATATACTGAGGAGAGGTTGCCATTTTATTACAAGAAAAATTATACATTTAAATGTATTAAAAGTATCATCCGGTGCTGTTCTGTTAGCCGGTTTTAGTATTACACCAAGAGAACCATGCTTGGAAGTTTAATTTAGTGATCCGAAACAAAGCATTAGGAACTTATTTTATTACTTACGAGGGAGCAGATGTCCTCTTACATAGATGCAATTTGCGGAGTTGTGAGAATATCGATTCCATTGCTTGCAAACAGATACAGAGATGCAGTTAATAGACGCTCCACAGGCCTTTATGTGGCGCTAATGTGCGACATTAGAGGGACAAACGAGCAGGAGCTAAGGCCTGATATAGAGGATGGCTGTATTCACATTTTGATCCCAGCTTGCCCACCCTCAAACTTGCAATAAGGCTGCTTTTCGAGAAACCAGAGGCTTTACATTGATGTCTCTGCTCTTCCTTATCAAAGACCTCATCAGATCCTCATTAAGTGAGGGAAACCCTCATGTTAAGAGGATGAGGGCGATGTAATCATTCTGAAGCCACAATCTTGTAAACAACTCATCTTCAAAAGCATATCGTTCCATTTTAATAAAGTCCATTTCTTCGTATGATGAAGTCGTACCTGAGATTTCATAATTAAAACTGAATATTGCTGTAGAAGCGGCACAAGTCAAGTGTAATCAAATCTAGAAGGTCACATTACCTCCCTCTAATTATGAATGCAACCTTTAAAAAATTATCCAAATGAAGACACAAGAGTCACTGTTATTAGTTCTGTTTTTGTTGTTTTATGGAACACATCACATATTTACAGCTTCAGTATGATTAAATAACACACAAAGCACCTTCCAGAAAGAATTTCAGAGCATTATTTACGCCCAATTAAATTTTAACTTAATACCAGATGTTACATAGGTCTGAAACACACTTCTCTGTTATAAATAAGAATTTTTGCATCATTTTAAGTTTCATGTCTTCTGATTTTTGAAGATAATACAAAATAAAATTATATATTGTCATAATAATGATGGTAATAACAATGATAATTGTAAGGATATTAAAATAATTACTACAACTACCAATACTGCTATCATTAACAATTTTATTCCTGAGGTAAAGAGCAGGATGGTGGTAAAATCTGTGGCCTACATTCCGGAAGTATGCGAGTTCGATTCCTATGGTTGACCTATGATCAATGTTCTTTTATTCGCGTTTCCCTGGATTTTTAGGTGAACGGAAAACTTCCTTATATTACCAAATGTCTCCTTCCATTTTACTTCACTTCTGTTTTCAATTCAACCTACAGCTTTCTCCCCAGAAGTGCAGTCCTCGACTTACGACCTTCCCCCCTTCAGGGTGGGAACTGGAACTTTAAGAACGCTGCGGTTTGCTATATCGGGGCTGCTGCAATGGTCGCCCTCTGTATCCTTCAACTCATGTCTCCCTCCCTTGTGAGGAACAGGCACAAAAAGCTACATGGTAGAGGTGCGGAAGTCCCCATATTAGTGGTTACCTTAGCATATCTTAATTTGTTAGGAAAGCTTAAATCCTCTCAGCCTGTGTCCTTACAATGGTTATCTGCATTAATAATCATTCAGGAAAACTACAAGAATTTTCTGTTACTTCAACATTAACATAAGTGATTATCTGTTTCTGAACACATTAATCTGACACAAGTTATTGTGTGTTTGTAGAAATATGCAATTAATATCACAGTACGTTCTGGAGTTTGGGAATTAGAAAAACAAAACATTTAGAAGCTCAATTTACAGATGTTAATGTTGCATATTTCAGTATGTCACATATTAGTATCTTATATATCCATGAGAATACATTCTAGTTAATACTAAACTAAGCAAATGTATTTTGTGGTGGATCGGTAGCATATTGCAATTTTTGTTGTAATTTACGTAATTTACGTCCTCCAACGTTAAATCACATCGGACGATGAATGAAATTGGTGAAATGATGCTCAAATGAGTCCGGGATCTATGAAGCTTGGAGCTACCCGGCATTTGTCTTCCAGGATAAAGGAAAACTCCAGAAAACACCTTATCCAGGTAGCTCACCCTAACAGTGATTCGAACTCAGTACCTCATGAACATGACGCAGACATGCTAACATCTACGCTACTGAGGCAGGCCATATTGGCATAGGACTACGAAAGGTATTACCAAGTATACCACCATTATGTTATTTATGTTGATTCTAGAGCAGAAATGTTCTAGCCGCGTGTCGCATCTGGGGGGAGAAGCCATTAAGGTTCAAAACAGTAGTGTAATCCGAGTCTTAGTTTAAAAACGTTAGAAAAGATAGATTATTAAAATGTAGCGTATACAAAATTAAACCATGTGATTTTATCGAATATTATTAAGGCAAAAAATGTTTGGATCTTCAAATATCCCATAATTCATATGAAAAAAAAAAATCGTATAAGCTTGCAGGGAAAATGCAAAATCAGAAATTAAATGTCAAATTGCTTCAACTGACCATTATTTCTAATTGGACCCAGAGGCACAATCCCTATCACATGCTTTCTTGTAATATTTAGTAAATAAATTCAACAACATATTATTGATGGAAATTAATTGTTCTTTCGCACTGGCCGTGTGTAGGCTAAATTGTGGAAACGTAGTCAGGCTGAAAAATGCAATGCCATAGCCGGGATTGGAACAACGGGTCTTCTGGTCTACGTCCAGCCGCTCTAACCATTAACCTACTATGGCCAAAGTGCCGATATGATATTAAACTCTCCAAATGACCCTTATTTGTTTTAGCCTACGCACGGCCAGTGTGAAAGAACAATTAATTTCCATTAATTGACCTAATAGTGGTTAACCATAAAGGTCGGGCCTTAAAGTACTTACATGTTGTAAGTCGCCATTAAGGTGGTTATCTCATGTGTTTATGAGAACTCCTAAGTGCTTTACCGGAAAAAGTACGGGTCTGTTGGATAATTTAATGTCATATCGGTACGTTGAACATAGTAGCTCAATGGTTAGAGCGGCTGGACGGAGATCAGAAGCTCCGTGGTTCAAGTCCTGGGTATGGCATTGAATTTTTGAGTCTGACTCTACGTTTCCACAATTTAGCCTACACAGGGCCAGTGTGAAAGAACAATTACTTTCCATTAATTGAAATAGTAGTGGTTCACTATAAAGCCTGTGGTAAGTCGCCATTAAGGTCCTATGTGTTTATGAGAACTCCTAAGTGTTTTACCGGGAAAAACACGACTCAGTTAGAGAATTTAAAGTCATCGGTACGTTGGCCATAGTAGCTCAGTGGTTAGAGCGGCTGGACGGAGACCAGAAGATCCATGTTCAAATGCCGGCTATGGCATTGAATTTTTCAGTCTCGCTCTACGTTTCCACAACTTATTACTGAAATAGAGCATTCTTGGAAATGCTCTCGAAAATTACGGTTTCTGAAATATAGCGGTAACGACTGTGATTAAAATAGCATATATTTAACGATCTTCATGAAACTGTAGGTATATCCTGAATTCTCTTAGATTTCTCCGATATCATTTTCATTCTGCATTACCTTTCCACAAGGGGTAATCCGTGGCAAAAGTCTCCTTAATCTCGTTAAATGTCATAAGTTATGTAATATTTTTCTTTTTGTGGATTGATTGCTTTTGTGGAATATTGCTTGGAATTGATTTGTGTTTTAAAATACTTCTTTCTCAAACGGGCAGTCTTCGTTGCTTTTTTCCTTATTCCTGTGACCTTTGTGACCTTTATTTGTTTAATGTTGTCATGATCAAGAACGCAATTTCAGAACTATTTCATATCGAACCGGTCTTGGTACCCCCGGGAGTAAGAGGACAGGAAAAAGGATGTTATCCAGATCTAGGAAACACGACAGCATGGACTCCTCCTATTCTCCCTCGGAGGAAGACTTACAGAGACACAACTCTGAAACCATCAAATAGAATGAAGATTAAGTGAAATAACCGGTGAGCTGAAATTTATAAACGGGGAATTTGAGGGGTGTAATTAACTTTTCCAGTACGCACCTAACGAACTCAGGAAACTCTCGAAAATGAGTGATGTGGAGGAAAATAACGACCTCCCGAGTGCACATGGCTTGGCCTCCCTACAAAGTATGATGAAAGAAATTAAGAAATGTCATTTGACTTTTAGATATTGAAAAAGTGTTAGAAACGAAGAAATATAACATATACACATTACTCTTTCCTTCGGTACATGAAAACGTAAATGGTTACTTGGAAAAAATCCGTGTCCAGTGGGAATTGTGATGGTGGTAATGGTCGCTGAACAAAGCTTTAGTTGAGTAGAGGCACACATCAAGGCTTCGTTGGCCTTCTATTAAGCTCTTCACCAAGCCATTTTCAACACAAATAATCTGTTCATCACTTTTAAGCAAATAATAAATAACAGTTTTTCATTTACAGAGTGGTAGACATATATTTAATGTATGGGGAATTAAGAGGAGAGGAGAAAAATGTTAGATAAACATCATCATACTAGTGAATCTGACGATACACCTCCACAAGAGATTTCATCCTTATCATTTCACAGATCGGCTCCTGCAATTTGAAACTAACGAACTCTACGCTGTGAAGAAATGCTTTACTTGCTGCAGGGTAACTTCGGTAAGTAATTTATGTAATTACCTTCCACCGACACAGCAAGATAAGGGACTTCACTCTACGGATACAGTTTTGCAAGTGGACAAATGGAGCACTAAGACAAAATCCGAGCTTTTGTTCTTAGTGCTGTTCACGATAAAATAGCTTTTCCTAGAGAAGGGCTTTTATTCAGTCATAAGACCAGCCACGTGTAGGAATAGGAAAATCCACATGCTCTCATGAAGTCGCGCAGTAAAAGCACGTACAGGTGTGCCAGCTACCATATTGCATGGCCATTTAATTGGTTCATCTTCTATTCCTATGGTTACACAAAAGTGTTCAAGTTAAACTTGCCATTGAAAAACTGCCTATATTTCTAGAAACGTAACTTCAGACGTTGAAGGTCAATCTTCTTCCAGCATGATGGACCCCCTTTCCATTTAATATTTAATGTATGTGAAAATCATTTATAAGCTACATACAGAGAGATTAAAATTAAAATTATGATCGCCTGGAAATATATCAAACCCGTAAGAGTTTAATAGTAATAGTAACAAAATATAAGCAGTTAAATATTTAATACTTCTTCAAAACTCTACATTTTTGACTAAACTGAAAAGCTGAAACTCATCACCTTACTTTTAATTGCTAGTATAGGGCTTCATTTTGCCCGATATTATTGTATATGAGTGTAGGCGAAGTTATTTTATATACCTTAAGCGCACCGTTGCACTAATTTTCGCTAAACATGCATAGGTAACTTCTGACACAAGGCAGAACTTACTTTCTGTTTTAGAGTTTGAAATTCTACTCCATTTCACAATTAAATTTATGCAATGCCGACGTAAATTATTTCTTCCTTCCTCATCAATGCTGGTGCTAGGAGTCGCCCGGGTTCCCTCAGAGTGAGGGAGCCGAAGCATTTGACCTGAGATATCGCGGTTGAGGGCTCGGTCCAACGCCTGGGATGATGAACAGATGAATCATGCAGCAACTGGTAAAATGATGGCGGGGGAATCCGTAACACCTGGAGTAAACCCACCCCAGCGCCTGTAGGGGAGGTGATCCGTCCCCTTCAGCTGCCGTGGTTTGGGCGTTGCGGACCCTTAGCACTCGTGGTACCTCTGACGTAACTAGAGGAACCTCGGGCCGAACATTCGAGTCCCTCCTTCTGGGAGTTTTACGGATTGTGTTGGTCCCGAAGGGGCAGTGGTTCCCGATGCCCGTGGCAATCGAGTACATCTCCGGACGAGGTTGAGGGAAGCCATTTATATTCCCGGGTAATAGCCTGCAGAGCTAGTAGGTGTGCTAGATCGCCAGGCGGCCCCACCGAGGTCATATCGGTAGCCTTCACCTTTGGTGTTGGCGCGCGTAAGTGGCCTATGCACTTCCATCCCGTCTTGTGTCCTTGGACCACATAGGGGAGCTTGTTAGTAACCCAGGTATTACCCTATGGAAAGCCCCACGGAGGACGCCGAGCGCCCTTTAGGACAGCTCGGAACCCCCTGGTTTTAGGAGGCCCGGTCTTGGTCCTACGGAGCCAGGACTGATGGAAGTAGACCCTCTGGACTCAACTCTATATATATATATATATATATATATATATATAGTTATATATAAATATATATACACTCCTACACATTTGAATAAATAATAAAAATGATTAGCATTGAAAAATTAACACTTAATTAACAATTACTAAAATTTTATATCATTCTTATTTATTATAGAAATATAAAAATGTATAATGCACATTTACTTACAGCTTGACCTAATCGGGTATTTTTATAGCAATTATCGAAGTTGTTGGTTAGTTAGTCAGATTAAACAATTCAATGTCATAGCCGGATTTTGAACCAAGATGTCCCGGTCGCCACCCGGCTGCTCTATGGCACTGAACTTTTCAATCTGGCCTATCTATCCAAATCATCGCCTACAACAGCTAGTGTAAGGGAACCATTAATTTCCATCAATTTACCTACTAGTAGTAACTATGAAGCTCGGGACTCAAGTACTTAAAGCATATAAGTCACCACAGAAGGTGTGTGTATCTAATTGTATGTGAGAAACTCTAGTGGTTTACTGGGATAATACACTCCAATTAACTTGAGATGGCAGCTGGGTAAAGATGTACACAAAATGATTTAGCTTGTTACCAGTTCTTAAAGGAGACTGAGGATGATTTTATACTGTCAGTCAATTATCGGAAGGCGTGACAAACTTACAGGTTAGTGGGGGACAGGAGGCATTCAGGCCACGCCTACTCATTTATCTCGTGTCACTAACTGAGGGGATGGTTAGAACAGTGTCACTGGTCGCTGGCCACCTCTTTCCACTGCCCCACTCCACTCTTCTAGATTGGTCAGTTGGTCTTATATAAGCGACGCGCCGGGCTGGACCAGGCAGTTCAGTTCTTGGCGAGGAGCCGTGAGGAGCGCCGTGCTAGTGAACGGACTGGAAGGCTTTGTACGTGTATCAGAGGAGTTGTACGTAATTGTGAGTGTGGAGTGGACCTGTGAGAGACGAACTGGTGGATTGTAATTTTGTGCGCTACGTAATTCTATGTAATCGGCAGGTGTTCCAACTTTAATTCGGTGGAAATAAAGAACATTTTAGTTTGTGCAACTGGACTTTTAATTTCACAAACCCATAAAGTCACAATACATTTGGAGACATTGCTGGCACATGTATCAACTACTCCATATGTAGAAATCATCTTAAGGCTTCTTTCACGATTGGTAACAGAATAATTCATTTAGTATACATTTTACTCAGCTTTCAGCTCAAGTTAATTGGACTATACGAGCCAGTTGGATAATTTAATGTCACGCTGGCATGTTGCCCATGTTAGCCCAATGGTTAAGAGCAACTAAGACGGAGACTGCGAGATCCGTGGTTCAAATCCCGACTATGGCATTTAATTTTTCAATCTGACACTACCTAACCAAACAGGTAGACACACGGCTAGTGTGGAAGAACGATTAATTTCCATTAAGAATAATTGTTTATTAATTCATGACCTCCCATAAAATAACAAAGAAACGCCCAGAAATATAACGTTAATCACCTTTCTAGTATTATCTAGTATCAATCTTTCTTTCATTTTGTTCTTCAGAACCTTTGTGTAGATTGGTATTGCGAATAAATAAGGTTTATCGGATTGCTTGAACTCCAATGCAATCTTTGCGTTTTGGTAAAATGATCTTTGGGAGACGTAAAACCTTACACGAAAAATATAGAGAATTATATAAGTACTCGAAATTAATTGTTCTTTCACACGATCCGCGTGTAGGGCAAGGTTTGTAAAGATATAATCTAACTGAAAAATTCAATGCCATAGGAATCTAGTAAATGACCATCCAAATAACTAAAGCTCGGCATAAAGTACCTGCATGTTGTAAGTCGCTATTAAAGTAGTTGTATCACATTCATATGGGAACCGATACCGTCCCTGTTAGGCATAACATTAACATAATAAGCACGAAAGTCATATTAAATGCATAATTAAGAACTCAGAACTCAGTACTCAGTGTTTTACCGGGAAAAATTCAAGTTGAAGAATCTAATGTGTTGTGCGTTGCCATGGTAACTCAGTGATTTGAGGGATGGAGACAACAAGATCCGTAGTTCTATGTGGAAACGTAGAGTCAGACTGAAAAATTCAATGCCATAGCCGGGATTTGAACCACGGATCTTCTGGCTATGGCATTGAATTTTTCAGTCTGACTCTACGTTTCCACAATTTAGCCTACACACGGCCAGTGTGAAAGAACAATTAATTTCCATTAATTAATCCGTAGTTCTAATCTCGGTTTTGCGATTGAATCTTTAAGTTGGGCTCTACCGTTCCATATAGCATTAATATATAATAGGAAGTGCTGTATGTACTTGTATAAACATAATTCAATAATTTATTGATTCTATTGTTATTTCATTATCATTATTTTTTATTTGTAAGTTACGTCATTTTAACTTTTGAGGTCATATCGGACGATGAATGGAATGTGTGAAATAATGCTCAAATGGGCCCAGGCTCCATGGAGCTTAGAGTTACCTGACATTCGTCTTTAAGGATGAGGGAAACCCCCGGAATAAACCTTATCCACGTAACTCACCCTGACCGAGATTCGAAGTCGGGACCTCTTGAAAGTGAGGCAGACGTGCTACCTTCTACGCTACCGAGGCGGGCCATTATCATTATCATGAACATCATCGTCAACATCATTTTCGTTTTTAATGTAAAGTTATATAGAGGAATTAATCCTTAAAGAATTAATCCTTTTAAATACATTACTACGGTACATGGGTGATTTTCATTAATTAGAGCCAACTGAAAAATTCAATGCCATGGTCGGGATTTTAAACACGGATCTCCTGGTTTCCGTCCAGTCGCTCTAAACCCTTGAGCTACCATGGTCAACGTGCCGTCCTGACATTAAATTCTCCAATTGACTCATTATATTTTCCCGGTAGACCACTTAGAGTTCTCATATTCGAGATAAACATATGTGGCGACTTACTATTCTAAGTACTTAAATACAAGGATTTTTATCGCTGAATATTTTTCTAATATAAATTTATATTGAAGTAATCCTATTAAATACATTACTCCGGTATATGGGTGATTTTAATTAATTAGAGCCAACTGAAACATTGAATACCACGGCCGCGGCATTGAATTTTTCGGTTGTCTCTAATCATTCTCATTATTGTTATTGTTTTATTATTGCTATTATTACTGTTATTGTTATTATTGAACTACACTATTTCAAAGACTTATGCACGTGGCATTTGTGGGAAAAAATGTTTTGAATTTAAAATATAAATATTTCTTTTGATAGCTTCGCTTACCAAATACTTTATTGTTAGCCAGTTTTCAGTAATTACCTCTATTTTTCGCGCTTGACCTCGAGGCCTCAGTTGTTTACGCCATGTTTTTATATCGCCAGGCGAGGAGCCATGTTATGTACACGCTTGTTTGCACGTGTAGCGATTGGTGGTGGGGGATGAGGGTGTGATGCGGTATTCAATCTTTGCATATGGTGCAAATTCGTTTAGCCCATGTTCCATAGTAAAACAAAACTCCTAAGTATTCCAACATGGCGGACTTGCTAGGGGAAGGGAAAGCTGAAAACCAATTTGGAAAGGTAATTTGTACGCGGAATCTCATTTGTCCATCCGAGTATGTTGTGCGGAGCAAAATTAATTCTCACTGGTCTTGCATCTGGGCTAGCTCGACAGTGTGTGCATATTAATAATCCGCAAAAAAAAATTCGCCACCTGTGCAAACAAGTGCCTCCTCACTTGACTTTCCATTCGCCACTCTCAACTCATAAACCACCCACTCCAAATAGTCTGACGTACAACTGTTCCACTTTAAGTTACGAGGCTGGAACAAGCAAAGTTATGTTATTGGTCCAAAGTTATTTACGGCGCAAGCACTCAATGGACAAAGTACCTCGGCTGAAAATCGGTTATCTCAACAAAATACACACCATGAAGCGTTAACTCTCTTATCAGTAATAGTTCTGTTTACCTGAGCAAAATAGCTCAGCCGTAACAAGTGCGGTACCATTTGGTACCATTACCTTGCGATTTTTGTAATATTCTCTGGTCTTTAGGCGAATGCTTTTTCATCTGCTAAGATATTTTCTTCTATCATATTTTCTATATTTCTGTCTCACCTTTGATGTGTTACACTAGGTTTCGTGGTGTTGGTATAGATGACGCGGAGGTTCCCGCCTCGGTAGCGTGTCTGCTTTACATTCAAGAAGTCCTGAGTTTGAATTTCGATCAGGGTGAGGTATTCGAATAAGTTTTTATCCAGCGTATTCGGTTATCTGGATCCTGGTTTCATTTCAGCATCATTTTACCCATTTAACTCTTCGTCTAATATGCCTTAACAATAAAAATAAATAAATAAATTCTGCTTTATTTTTGTCTCGGCATCTAAAAGCTACACCGAGACCTATTTTTACAACATTAATTATTTTCTTATTTACAATACAATTTTACCTTAAGGCATTAAATGGTTTTTGCAAATATGTTATAATTATAATACAAAAACTACTATCAGTAGCTTTACATTTGCAACGTAAACTAAACGGAAAAGGTATGTAGAAAGAATTTTTACAAACTTTTATTTATTAAATCTCACGTTACTATCCTATTACGTTGTCTAAGTCTCTCAGATCTTCTAATTTGTGGTGACTGATTTCGAACGCCGGCCTGTAGTACTTGGTTATTAGTTCCCTTATACCTTGTTGTTTATATTTCTCCATAATTATAGTGAAAACCTTCCCTGCTTCCGTTTCAAGTATTTTGAAGTTATTTGTGTTTCTAGCTACGTCCCAAACATATTTACTTTCTAGCTGTTTCCTTCCCTCACGTATGACATTCAAATAGGGCGTGTTCTGGAGTGTCTTCTAAATTACATCGTTCCCAATTACTGGTGTCAGACCTCCTTATTTTCTTAAAGTGCACATTATATGGTCCATGTCACGTTAAGTATTGGATACCTAATCTTGTTGGTACTATATCTTTTAGTTTTAATCTTTCATTTATATTGGGATATAAACTATAAGTTCTTCTTCGTTGAAGTGGTGTATCCCATTCATGTTCTCAATCTCTTAAAAGCTTCCTATTGATTTCTTCTTTATTCCTACAATATTCACCTATAACAATTTCAATTTTTAAGAATGTTTTTTTTTTTTTTTGTTTTGAGCCAATAATTTGCTGCTCTCTGTTTTATTACTAAGTCTATAGGCCTATGCCTTAACAATGGAGAATTTAAGAAGTTGGCGAGGAGCCTAGTCAAAGAAAGCAACAGCTCCGTGGAGACTTGACTGTTTATTTGTCCTCTCCTGCCAGCTCCAGCAGTGGAAAGAGGCTTCGAGCCTAGATAGTAAGATACCTTTCTATTGTTCATTTTCCTGCGCCAATAGCCTCGTTTCATTCCTCCCTGCTAGAGATTGTCAGCTACAATGCATCAGTAGAGATCGCAGTGCCCAGGTATCTTCAAAGACTTCATTAACCATTGTATGTGCAACAGAATTAATTGTGTTCTATTCTTTATTACTATTACCTTAAGTCTATTGCAATAACTAATTTACCTCTCAAAATATTGAAAACCCGAATTCCTTATGAGCAGAATGAGCACAAAAAATACTATCTTAATTCTAAATCAATCTACTTATTTGAATTTAAACAAATTCTTAACCAAATACTTTTGTAATCAAAGGAAATTCTCTTCACATTTTTTTCCTCTCAATTGGTTTTGTCTTTAGATCAGGAACTAAGGAGGAAATAGCTCAGCATTATGCACGATTTGTTATAGAATCATTTAATGGTAAATTTTACAACACAACGCTACAATTGCTAATACTCCCAGCAGTGCTTGATTTAGTATTACATGACAAATTGTTGAGGCGCATTGGACTTCACTGACAAGCGCTGAATTTGCTTGTCATCTTGTTTACTAGAAGAGCGAAATATTAATATCTTAGCCTACAGTAAGTGAAGAAACGAATAAAGCACTTGAGAGCCGTGCGTCTTAAATGAAATGTTAGGCAATTAGACACTCAAAATTCAAAATTCAAAATGCAAAATTCATTCCACGATGTTTGTTTTATAAAATAAATATCTTTTCCCAATACCGGCAGTCGATTCTGTTTTTAAATTTGTTTTATTTTTCAGATTTTGGTAGTACTAACAAGAATATATCACCATCTATTGTTTAGTAACTACGGCGACAGCTTTGTTTTTCAGCTAAAAAGATGTGTATAAATATATATGAAATCGCGATCTTGGAGAATTTATAAGAATTGTGATCATTTCTTATAAGATAATTGAAGTTATAATTTACAAATTATTATATGAGTACGAGGGGGGACCCAAAAGAAACCGGACTCCGAGGGCGCTGCCACTCGTAGACGTAATGCAGTGTTCTCACGCTAGATGGTGTTAGTAGAAACCTTCATGAAACAGCTGTGCAGACGGCGTCAGTTTAGAGCTGGATGTGTAAGTGTGGTATTATGTTCCTCTGACTGTTGGCGGGTTAACTCTGCGAAGTCGTTATGGCAACTTGAAAAGAACAGAATGTGTGCAAAATTTTGTTTCGTGCTTAAAAAATTGCAACGGAGACACTAAATGCTTCAGAAAGCTTTGCAGGGGGACGCTATGAGCCGCACACAGGTTTTTGACTGCTTTTGGTGCTTTAAACGTGGTGAGATATGTGTTGAAGACCAAGATCGTTCTGGACGCCCTTCAACATCGCGAAATGAGAACATTGAAAAGGTCCGCCAAAAGATCAACGAGGATCGTCGCCAAACGATGTACCAAATTTCAGCAGCGACAGGAATCAGTTGGAGCTCGTGCCAGCGGATTTTGAGGGAGGAGTTACACATGAGACGTATTGCTGCTAAATTTGTTCCGCGCCTTCTCACACAGGAGCAAAAAACCATCCGCATGAATGTGTGTCAGGACTTGAAAACAGAGATTGCACGTGATCCAAACTTCTTGAACGAAGTCATTAAGGGGATGAGGGTTGGTGTTACGGGTATGATCGAGAAACCAAGCAAGCTTCAGTGGAGGAGTACCAAATCTCCCAGACTAAAAGAAGCAAGGCAAGTGAAGTCAAATGTGAAGACGATTATCATTGTCTTTTTTGATGTTCATGAAGTTGTGCATGGGGAATTCGTAACCCTGGCCAGAGTGTTAATCAGCACTTTTATTTGGATGTTTTAAGGCGTCAGCGACAGGTTCTGAGGAGGAAACGCCCGGAACTTTAGCGATCAGGTGACTGGTTTCTGCATCACGACAACGCTCCAGCACACACGGCCTCATAAATGACTCACTATTTGGCATCTCAGAGGTAGTCTGTCGTTCCCCACGCTCCGTGTTCGCCGGACTTAGCCCCGTGCGACTTTTTCCTATTTCCACGAATGGAAAAAAAAACGCTAAAAGGGGAGCGTTATGACGATGTGGAGGCGGTAAAAGCAGCTTCGCAAAGGGCACTGGACAATATCAAACTTGAACGAGTTCAAAACATGCTTCCAACGGTAGAACAAGAGACTTGACAAGTGCATCGCATGTAATGGAGAATATTTTGAAGGTGACTGAAGTATTTGTGTAAAAAGGTTCATCAATAAAATTTTTCCGACAACAATCCGGTTTCTTTGGGCCCCCCTCGTATATATTTGTTTAATTCACTGTTAGTAGCTTCATATTTTACGTATTTAATTAGTTACTGTATATAAATATAAATTACAACTGCAGTCACTGCTTTTGTTTCTTTACGCAAGAAGATTTTGATTCCCTCTCCCAACTTCCTATCACAGCATTCAGTTACGTTATATGATTTCTCGCGCCTGCGAGAATGTCGCTGTGCAGAACATATGATTGCATTTGAATAGAATGTATACCTACACTGACTCGCCGTGCATGGCAACAGGCTTGCGCAAGCAACTCCGTTATTTCAGATTTCTTCCGTTAGGCTTCAGCACAATTTGTGATATAAATGTCATGTAAATGTGTGTATGTCACTGGCTAATAAATGGTCAGTACATGTAGTTCTGTTCAGGTCTCTTTGTAAACTGCATATTTCAATAACGTTTACAGGTTGCACTAAAGTGTATGCTGACATGAGAGGTGCACATCAATCCAAATGGTGGTCGAGAGAAGCCTTATCGCAGACCTAAAAGTTAGCATTCGCCTTGCGCTAAGATGATACGGAACGTCGTCTGCACGATATATTGATTAATGTTCTTAAATCGCCATAAATACTAGGTTTAAATGATCTATCGTGTAGTGCTATTAAACTGTTGTTGCTAAGTAACATACTTAAATCGCCGGACCTTTGACAATACTATTCAAATTTGGTTAGCAACACACACAAATGATGATTAGCATATTTTAGCTATTAGATATGTTATTTAGAACATGCATGCTGATTGAAATATTGTGAAAATATTCATTTAATATCTACTTCATGCAATAATTTCTCCGAAGCTGTGGAAATTCCAATATCAGTAAGTAAATCTGTCGTAAGTTCATTCGCAGTTTCATTCGTAAGGCCCAACTTACGTTAGAATTATAGATTTCAGTATTCACGTTTGTGAACTGAGCTTATTTTTACTGAATACACCACTTGATAGAAAAAGTTGATATAGGTAGTGATCTTATAGCCATTTCATTTCTTAAGGAAATTCGATATTCTCAGAAGTGTGAACTTTGGCCCAGCACGTCCTCGATTCAGGGTTCTCCACCCAGGAATGCCCCTGCAGGGCCTTTTCCCTTCCCCTCCGTAGCTCAAGACCCTGCTGCCGCATCGTGGAGTAAATCATTATTTACTGCAAAGTAACTCACTAGATATTCATGAGGCTGGACCGAACTGCAAGTTGGGACACCAGACGTGAAGAAACAGCAGAACAAATGGGATGTTAACTTCCAAATACCTCTCTCTCTCTCTCTCTCTCTCTCTCTCTCTCTCTCTCTCTCTCTCTCTCTCTCTCTCTCTCTCTCTCTCTCTCTCTCTCTCTCTCTCTCTCTCTCTCTCTCTCTCTCTCTCTCTCTCTCTCTCTCTCTCTCTCTCTCTCTCTCTCTCTCTCTCTCTCTCTCTCTCTCTCTCTCTCTCTCTCTCTCTCTCTCTCTCTCTCTCTCTCTCTTAGAGGTATTGCACACCTAGAGGCAATATACTGACCGTTTACTTGAAGCGGCATGATGTTTATTTAATATAAGGCTACGATTTTCTTTTCCCTAATTCTTACATCTAGAGAGAAGAAATATTGCTAGTTACATGTCTTAAACCGAAAAGGAGATCGATTTTATGGGAAGGTTCACGTGTATGTGTGTATGTGTGTTTCTATGTGCAGCTGCAAGTAGTAAAAATCAAAAACTCAAAATAGAAACTCCGATAGCTGACAAAATTTGTACTATCCTCAGTTTCAAAAATGTAACATGGACCTTTTCAATGAATTCCCACTACAAACTAATCTTTATGTGCAATACCTTAAACCAGAATTTTAATAAATTGATTTCACTACTTTTATTAAAATGTCGTATACCAATGTAAGAAATTTATTGTTTTTTTTTGTTTTTTTTTTTTAGATTAGACTATTTACTGTGCATATTCCAAGATTTTATAATTTACTAATTTTGGCTACATTTATTTGTCTTTACGTTGTTGCTACCTTAGCTTACATGACACCCTGGTCTGCTCTGCCAGGTGGCATGCCTCCTTGTTAATTAGTCCCATCCTTCCCCCACATCTTCCTTTCTTATATTCTTTACATTTCTGGGCCATTTTTTTTTTTTTTTTTTTTTTTTACTTTATGCAAGAACTCACCAATACTTCTTACCTCCTTTTCCACCCTTCCCATTAACATTTTAATAGCTACTATCCTCTTCTCTACTTTCTCCCATTTTTCCTCATATACCATTCTTCTCCACATTGCAATCTCCTCGCATTCCGTTACACAGTGTTCTATGCTTTCTTTTCCCCCACACAATTCACAAATTCCCTTTTCCCTACCTCTTATCCCTCTTAGGAATACTGTTCCTGTTCTCATCCAAGCTAGCCCTTCCCTTTCTTGCCTATTGCAGTAATGTACATATGCTTCTCGTCCCAAATTTCTTTTTATTTGCTTGTAAAAGTGTAATGATTTCATATTTTCTAGACTTCCCCATATTTCCTGTCTTTCTATATCTTCTATTCTGCATCTTACCAATTTATCCACATGGCTTGTATTCCTTTCCTCTAATCTCCATATATCTTACCATTCCTATTTTTTCCATATTACGAACAGGGTGGATATTTTGAATTTTCTAAAAATTCAAAGTGGAATTTTCTTCATTCCGGTAGAATGTTATATTATTTTGTTTAACCTTCTGGTTATCTATTATAGACATTTTGTCCTGCACCGTGGCGTAGCTGGCTAAGATAGCATGCCTTGGCTCCTGCCCACGGAAAGCGGCCCGGGTTTGGTCTTACCCGTGGGGTGCGGATTTTAAGTCCCGGGTAGAGGACCGGTGCCCACTCAGTATCGTGAGGAGCGTGAGGAGCTTACACTAGGTAAGTGGCCCTGGTCACAAAAACCAACGTTCCGGCTGGGGTATGCCGAGATGCTGACCATTCCTCCCCATATCAGCTGGATGATAGCCCACCTGTACCTTGCGTAAGTGGGCGTGAAGCCAGCAGTTGGGTTGGTAGGCCTTGGCCCTCTAATAGGGCTGTCGCGCCAGGGTTTATTATTTATTATATTATAAACATGTTCTGTATAAAGGTATGGATATCTTTAAACGCTCAATTTCATTCAGATAGGTCTTTTTCTGCAGGAACAAGTATAACCAAGACCTGTTATATAGGTTAGAGCTTCCCGCATTTTTTATTTACTGTTTTCTAAATATGCGCCATGTTTTTCTGACCATGCCGTGAAAAAGTTGCAGAATTTCAGGGCCAGCATATAGATACATCACTGAACTAGTTATTTTTTTCTGTATAGTGCTTATAAGCTGTAAAATGCGGATAATAGATAACTTTCGTAATATATTTGGAATGTCACAGGTGATTGTGCTGCGCTAGGCAGATCGAAGTAATCAAGTTTAAGGTTTCAAATTTTCTCTGTTTACTAGGCACAAGCTATTATCAAACGTTCACGCATATCAAACATTAAATTTATCAAAGTTACGAAAATTTATCACTACATTAAAAATTATCTTTTCTTTCGTTGTTCCCCAGTTGCCGCTAAAATGCTGTCTGCAAACGCCTAAAACTCAGTATTAAAGATTGAAATAGTGCATCCAGAACATTCAGGATTACTTTTTCCATTTAAAAGCAAAATAATGAACTTTTCGGCTGCAAAACAATCTCAGGCGATATATACAGTTGAGCATCACGGAAAAATTGAGAGAGCCCTCTAACGAGGAAAGACCGCTTATTAAACCTGGAACTAAGGAGCTAACAAGAAAGATAAATAGAGGACCTTAGACCGCAGAACAGAAACAATAAAGGAATTCCGGAGAGAGATTTAAGTGCAACTCTTCCAGAGAAAAGAAATTATATATCCTCATAATGAGTTTAGTTAAAGTGTTCCCTGCAGGGTTTCTCCATGAAGGCTAACTTTTGTTCTTCAGAAATACAATAGTAATGCAGAACTACAGAAACCTGTTTCATGTCTCTTGTAATGCAGTATGGCATTACATACTGTTCTCAGTGTGCCCATCATTTCCTACAGTTGCTGCAAGGGTATCTTTATATTATTTGAGAAACTATGAAACTTAAATTTGTCTTAAACTTTTTCTTACATATACGACATGGGGAAAGCTACTGAAAACTTCTAATTGTCCTAAATTACAGACTTAAGGCATCGAAGCCTCTTCAGTTTTATCCTTCACAGAATGCATTTTCATTATAGTACTGTGCTGAACTATTCCTAACCAGTTATATATAAATTGCATACTGGCATAACTAAAGGGATTAGAAAGGCAAATGTTGGAGCAGGGCTGTTGAGCCTTGCCTATTATGTGTTTCAAACAGGAAGGTGTTTGTCCTTGAGCGCTACTAGGTGAGCAACCAATGGGAGTCCTGAGGTGTTGTCGTATTGCATTCCCGCTAAGTGGTGTGTCAGGAGCGCCAACCTAATCAATCTGTATGAACTACTATTCGCGCTAAGACAAAAGTTCAGATTTCGCCAAAACTCATCCACGTGGAAGGTAGAGATTAATGTATCTAACACCACCATGAAAACCCCATATTTTTAGCTCAAATAGTTTTTCTAATACAAATACATAAAACATTATTATCTGCATTATCACAATAAATTGCGACGTAGGCACTGTATGAATTTGGCATGTATGCGTGTACGTATATCTGTAATTACTCAGAAATGAAACGTAAATGTTTGACATGACGTGATAAAGGAATAAGCCAATTCGAGCGAGAGGAAGCAATAAATTTCCGGCTACCATGGCAGAACGTGTCTGGTCACATTATATTTTTGGTTATGAATAGTTCGTAATCTCTATTTACTCTAGAGAGTCCAATATGTATGTACATATACTTTTCATTACTCAGAACTGAAATTTAAACTAGAATTACTGTGAATAAACCAAGGTGTTAAATTCAAGAAAGAGCAAACACTTCATTTCCTGTTAGCCTGTGGAATTCTGTATGCTAATGTTTATGAATGAATGCTGTATAAGAAGTGTTTATTTACTCTGGAGAGTTCAGATCAACATCCTTCAGTTGTTCTTTACACAACAGTAGAGTAAGTGTTAAATAGTGCAATGGCTTCTTGCGGTGAATTTAATGGCGTGTCAAAAAGGCAATTATTGCGAAGTCAGGCTCTAAGTACTGTTTTTAAGGTGTACACGTTCTTCAAAACATTGGGCAATGAGTAATATAGAAATCAGCTCAATTTCAAAAATGCTCAACGGCTTACTGCTGAAGCGTGTGGTGTAGGTAAAACAAGTATGTCTAGCATTTAGATTAGAAAAGCAGGTAATTCATAAACTATAATTATACTTATAGTATTTAGAAATATACATAAATTGCGAAAATGCTTTTTCCAATTTGATTTTGGCAACTGCATCATTGTAAAAATTTGTAAAATATAATTCGCTTACCCTTACATCCAGCGACAAGCAGACCTGCATGTTGTATGAGTGTGCGAGAGAGAGAGAGAGAGAGAGAGAGAGAGAGAGAGAGAGAGAGAGAGAGAGAGAGAGAGAGAGAGAGAGAGAGAGAGAGAGAGGGAGGGAGGGAAATATAAAAGGAATGGGGTAACAAGCTGGCAACGCTGAGTGTGACACGGCATCTGATTAGCTGGACTCCAGAACCCTTCCCATTTGAAACACATAATAAACCAGTTTACTCTATTCCAATTATTTGGTTGAAGAACAGGGCATTCCCGAAGTCCTTAGGAGACTTAGGAGTGATATTATGATAATTACATAATTATATTGGAGGCCCATACGGGCTTACCTTGAGGATGCGTGGTTGTGTAGATATGTCAGTCCAGCTGACTGACATTCCAATCCACACTGTCTAGCTCACAGTCTCTATCCTATCTATCCTCTGTCCTCCTGCTGCTGGCTTAAGCAGCACTTAAATATGGGTTCTATGAAAATGGCGTCCTTGTGTCAAATCAGCATTCTCACGTTACAAAAAGCGACGTTAGTGTTTCCCATACAAGCGTAAAAATAACTAATCAAAATCTCTTAAATGCAATTCGCCGTCTAGTTGACTCGGATTACTTTATTCAGCAAAGTCCACACCCAGCCACCTGGACGTGGTAACATGAGTAAGCAGAAAACTGATGTCATAAGTTGGTCATATGAAGTATCTTATTACTCCATTACCATAGATCAGCAGAACTAAGAACTTAAGAATGTGCAAAATTTCACGGGACGGAAAATACGCATTAAACAACACGGTTTGAGTTTGATGTGCTTCCAGGTATTCCTCAACCATAAACATGCCAACAGAGAACTGAAATTACAAAATTGCTGAATTCAAAATTGTGATAATGTAATTCCCGAATTCGCAGGCAAGGGAAGTGCAAGGAAGAAACTACCATCTATATCCCACGTAACCCGCTAGTCCTTCATTAAGGACGTTTCCCCTTGTCTGGCTTCTCCCCATTGAGATAGGGGCAAAAAGACAACAAAGAGATAACACAGTTCTCATTTGGTTCACACATGATGTATTCACTATTACGAGTACTTATGACCCTGCGTAGTGTAATTTAATTTCATCTAAAAAGAAAACTAGATCTTCATAATCCATTCACAACATAGTTACCAAACTAATGTACTCAGATACAAGAACCTGTCAAATGTGGAACATAGGATTAAGCACAATAATACGGCAAAAGTATTTTGAAAGACTGTTAAAATTAGATTGGAATATGTAGATATAGAGGATATTTAGGCATATATTAGAAGAGCTTCACTACCACCACCGCCACTTGTGGTCATCTTGTCATTTGACATCAGAGCGGCAATACCCTCTAATTCGCTGAGTATTCATATAAATGATCCATTCAAAGGGCATTATATTTTTTAGATGTTTTTGCCTACTTGAATATGAAATAAATGTAATACACTCTAAGGTTTTCAAAATGAGTTGATTCTGCAGTCATTTAATTTCAGTAAGGGTGTCGTGAGAAAGAAGAAGGAAAGAATGAATTTTCAGTTTTGCTTGACATCTGAAGCAGTTGTGATAAGGTAAAGAAAAACTGGCCTAAGTCTATATTTCTCCGCAATTTTTTTCCTGTTTTAGTTGGAGGGTATATTAAAGGTACTGAGCTATATCTCGTTAACAATTATTATTGGCTTTCAACCAAACATTGTAAAATACGACATGCGATACCAAATTTTGGTTCTTTTACACAAATTATACTGGTCAAAAAAAAGTTTCAGGTACATATAAAACACATGGTAGACTTAACTAATTTGTACTTGCTGATTCTGAGAATAGTTATATTTTTCTCATCAGTCTCCAATTTTTTTTGATGTGGAGGTTTCTAGATTCCTATATCTGTAAACAGAGACTATGGTGGTCTACACTACATTTATGCAATATATAACATACTTAATGCCATAAAACTATCTTACTCTAGTGTCCCGGGCATTATGTGATATTTTACAAGAAATACTGCAACATTTATCTGCTCGATGATGATATTGACGGTGGAGCGTTGAGTCTTTTTGATGATAAATTCCTTCTGTAGGATATATATTCTTCATGCTTCAACTTTCAACAGTAGCCACTTAACATTGAAGGGTTCCATTCACCTTTATAGTGGCTCTCCACTCCAAAATTTCCTGATGGAAACTTTCTTCGTGTTCGTCACTAACCGCTCCCAAATTGGTAGGTAAGAAATCTAAATGAAGGAAGTGCATTTTTAGTGACATTCTGTATCCAAGATTTCTATAGTTCTCTAAATGACTTCCCACTTATATGTGACTGTTTTCTGCCCTTGTATTCCCTAGGAAACCTTCAACGACATCCTTAACCCTTCGTTTATCGCGCATGTAACTGTGAGATACATGGCGTATGTTTGTTTCATTATTATGACAATAAATAAAATTATTAGATATAGCTAATATTTCTTTATCCCTCAAATAATATCTTTAAATTGAATAATACCTTTTTCTTTTTTCCATTCTATTACGCCCGAACATCTTCCATCATACCTTTTTATTGTTTCCTCTAAGTTTCAACCATTTATCCCTAATGATAAGTTTGCAAACGAGACAAACGTGATCACGTGTGTGCTGGTGTATTTGTCAGATACATTGCGCCAACTTGCGTTACGAATTGTCGCCACTACCGGATCCAACCACGTCATTGCTAGAGAATGGTGATGTAAGTAGTAGCGTTGTTGCAAGGTAAATGAGAGTGCCTTTCTTCATCACTATGAATCGTATATAGGTTTTAAAATGAGTCAAGTATATGATTTGGAAAATCCTGAGGATTTGGAGGAGGTACCTCGCCTTATTTTCGAAGATGATGCGCTGCCGATTGAGGATATGTTTGTAGAAACTGATTTCAAATATGAAGACATAACTGAAACACGATCAGTGGACACCGATACAGATTATGATGTTGATGACGTGTAAAGTAATAAAATGCTAGAAAATTATGAAAATTACTATTTTGGTGAGTACAAAATATACAAGACGATAAGGATGAATATGAAGATGGTGATGGTGATGATGATGATGATGATGATGATGACTGATGCATACTTTTCGTCAGTGCTGATATTCCAAATATAATTGTGCAAGACATCAACAGACGCATAGATGTTTTCAAAGTGAAATATGAACGTGAGAGTGATTGCAGAGACACAGATATAACAAATTAAAGTCATTATTGCGTTATTATTCCTTGCTGGTGTGTTCCGTGGAGGACGGCAAAATATTCACGACTTGTGGACAACAGAGGAACTTGGTGTCAATATTTTCAGGATCACTATTTCTGAGAACCGCTTCCGATTCGTTAAAGATTCATTCGTTTTAAGACAATTGAAAACAAATACTAAAACACAATTAACGTCATATGTATCCAGAGCTGCAAAGAGCAGCATATATTTTACAGAAGTTATGTAAGAATTATTATCTCAAAATTTCCACAAATAAAACAAAACCAATGGCGTTTCGAGGTAAAGGCACTGTTAGAACCAGAATAGTAATTGATGTTATTATCTTAGAGCAAATTAAGGGTTTTATATATTTGGGAACATATGTCAGATAGAAGCCTAAAAACTAAAACCAGAAAATAAACACGGATTAAATTTTATAAAGTAATGGCTGTGCCTGCTTTTCCTTTTGGTTCTGAAACATGGACATTAACAAAAGCAGACAAAAACAAGATACAGGCTGCGAAATGAGATTTTAAGAGCGGTAAAAGGATGTACTCTTTTAGATAAAATTCCAAATGAAAAAATAAGAGAAGATTTAGAAATAATGTCTTTAGAAGGAAAAATAGTAAATTATAGAAATGAATGGAGAGAGCATATTGAGAGAATGCCGGGAGATACGATCCCAAGAAGAGTTATAAACTATAAACCTAGAGGAAAGAGATGGTCAGACATGTTTTAAGCCAGAACAGGTAGCATTGCCTAGCCCTTGGAGTGAAGAATAAGAAGAAGAAGAAGAAGAACAAGAAGAAGAAGAAGAAGAAGAAGAAGAAGATGTATCCAGCAGATACATTGCGACTAACAAAGTCACGAAAGTTGACACGCCCAACGGTAGGTTAAAAGAAAGCCAGGCTGCAAGTTCTGACTTAATTTTTCTTCGAGGCTCTTACCATTCATTAACTTCCTAATTTGTGGATCAATAAAAATCATCTCTTACATGTTACACTTAAACATAAGCTCACATTAATTCTAAGAACAAAAACGGTCCCTGCACTAACTTTTATCACACTCCTTTCAAACAGAAAGCACTTAAAATGATACAGTTAATTCAACTATGTTATATAACTTTCAGGTCATAATTTCAGGTAATAACTTTCAGTCCTGACGTGATGGACACCTTCTATTTTCACATTTCATGTCACATTGCAGTATAGAACTATATTTATTATGTACTTTGTACCAAAACCGCTGTTGACTGGTGTTATTAATTCGTTTTGTAGTAATGCGTTTTAACATCTTACAACCGGAACTTCATTACACCATTTTTCTTTAAAATTATTTTGGATAGTATTTTTGCATTGTGATAGTAGAGCACATTTAAATAACTCCATGGGAAGAGTTAACATTGTGGAAAATTGCTGCTGAACTTCTTGTGTATATTCCCCCAAAGAGAATGACAACAATGTAAGAAACACGTGTGCTTCGGCAGTGCAATATTCACTAGCTTATTTACCACTGTGTAACTCTATGCAGGAAATGTGTATTCCATCTAATGGTTCCTCCATATCGAAATTCCGTCAGAAATATATATTTGATGTCCCTGATACTGGTGAGAAACCATTTTTCCTTTTCGCTTTTAAATAAGGTCTGCTTCTATGACTGTGTAGGATTTAGAGCAGCATAACTGAGTGCAAAACTTTAGTAACTACAAAATACCAAATTTGAATTAGCGGCTGTTTAGATACCATATCAGCACAATATTTTCAAGAAACTAAACTGAATTTACAACTCTGCACTACTCTTAACCATCTGGATATTGCTTTCGTTATTTTGATCATAATTCCATAAAATTAAAATGTATTTGCATTTTAAATTCGATTTAAACGTTGAAATACTTATGAATGGCTTGTGAAGCTTCTTCATTCACGTGTAGTTTTAGAAATAATAAAAGTACAAATAGATACAGAAATGCCTAGTTTAAGCAAACGGCAGAGACTGTTAAAATATATAATTTATGTTTCTTTATCATGGTGTCTTCCCTACAGAAATATTTAATGCGGTGTGTCTAAAATGTAGGTCATCATTAGTCAAAGTATATTGGAAAAAGTTAATATAATAAAAACTTAATAACAACTAAGGGGTCGTTTCCAGTACCTGTGATTTGTTCGTTCTGTATTCCCTACAAATTTCAAAATTCTTTCTTTCCTTCGGAATATTCTAGTACATTTGCCTTATCGAAAATACTGCATCAAGAATAACGCAATGGTGATAACAGAGCTAACTGTTAAATGTATTCTTAAATATGTAATATGTGATTCTAAAGAAAGATTCTGTTATTTTGCCACATCAGATTTTTCTTCTGATATCTGTGTATATACGCTAAAAAGAGAATTTGTTTGCTTGGCTTGATACAAACACGCTTGTTTTCGTGTCACATATGGAAGGTAGAATATCAGTTACCTATCATCTCACAAAACTGAAGCAATACGCTCTTCTGTTGACACAAGTGCTTTTGCCTTTATTGATGGCATCAAATCACCGAGATTCCAACATTTTGATTGCGGTTTTGACTCTGGTGTATAATAGTGAGCCAGAGGCTCATCTGCATGTAATAAAACATGGCCAGATTAAATCAGACTCGTCCCTCCCCAAAAACCAGCCAATAACTCTTGAAAAATTTGTGCTCGGTTGGATCTGTGATCAATAGCAGCTAAATGTGGCACCCATCCGCCGAACGCTTTTTATACCTTTTGTTAGGATGTCACGAATGCAGTCATCTGAGAAGCCACACTTCTTTATTTTAAATTTATGTGCTGAAAGGAATACAAGTCAAAGCTGGACATGCATTGCGGGGACATATTCTCCGCCTCACTTATGATTTATACACATCCGATTGGACTTTCGTCCATCCAATTGCTACATATACTTTTGTATGTACCATTTCAGAGCAGTCCTTTGTAATTATATGAAGTATGCATGATAGCTTAGTTTTAAATAAGTATTAAAGGTAATTTCTGATGTGCAGTTTTAACTGTTTCCAATATTTCTTTACCAAAACACAAGCCAGGTTAGAAAACAGTTGCAAATATGATTAAAATGCGTTATCTATGTTGACGAAAAAGTACAATTAAATAACTGGGAAACAGTATTTTACGATCTTCTAAAAAAGAAGATCCAACTCCTGCATTTTAAGTTTCCAACAGCGACAGAGTGCGTACCATAATAAGAATTACTACAAATAAAATTAAGTATTACAAACAACATAGAAGGGAAAAGTTTAACATTTTTCTTACGTCCTCCAACGTTGAGTCATATCGGGCGATGAATGGAATAGGTGAAATGATGCTCAAATGAGCCCAAGGTCCATAGAGCTTGGAGTTACCCGGCATTCAACTTTCAGGATAAGGGAGCATCCCGGAAAAAACGTTATCTAGGTAACTCACCCTGACCGAGATTCGTACTAGGAGCCTTTTGAACGTGAGTCAGACACGCTACCCAGGCGGATGGAAAAGATTAACATAGGGCATACCATATATATACAAAGTAGAGGAAGTTAAAAGATAAGAATATGAAATGAGCGTAAATATTGCAAAAGGAAGGTATTTTCAATATTATTATTGTTATTGATTGATTGATTACTTAATTGATTGATTGACTAATTGACTGATTTATGTATGTATGTATGTATGTATGTATGTATTTATTCATCTATTTATTCATCTATTTATTCATCTACCTATTCTATCTATTCATCTATCTATTCTATATATTTATTCATCTATCTATTCTATATATTTATTCATCTATCTGTCTGTCTGTCTGCCTGCCTGCCTGCCTGCCTGCCTGTCTGTCTGTCTGTCTGTCTGTCTGTCTGTCTGTCTGTCTGTCTGTCTGTCTGTCTGTCTGTCTGTCTGTCTGTCTATCTGTCTTTGGTAGTTTTACGTCCTCCAACGTTAAGTCATATCGGACGGTGAATGAAATGGGTGAAATGATGCTCAAGTGTGTCCAGGATCCATGCAGCTTAGAGCTACCTGACATTAGTCTGTGAAGATAAGGGAAAACACCAGAAAAACCTTATTCAGGTAACTCACCCTGACCGAGATTCGAACTCGGGACCTCTTGAACGTGAGGCAGACACGCTACCATCTACGCTAACGAGGCGGGCTCAATAGAATTTGTTGAACCGATTATAATTATGAAAACCAACAGCATGAATGTGTTGCTATAATGTTTAAAAGATTCTAATAAACTAATACCATTTATTTAAATTGCATTGGGGAACACTTTGTCAAATACAATTTATTTTGTAATATCTAGAATTTTAAAACAGATAATTAAATGAAAAGGTACATAAAATGAAAGGGGTATGAAAATGTTGCTAAATGTAAAGTTGTAAACGTGTGGGCAGGATAACATAATAAAGACAAATATAAAATGAAAGAATTATACTTTGGTACTACCCCTCTTAGGTGATGAGAAATGAATTGGTAATAACGTTCAAAAGCAAATTAATGAAATATGCTACAAACTTCATAGTACTATTATAGAATAAAAGAAGTGGTAAAAAGCAAATATACAGAACAGTTTGTACACGCCAATAAGAATAAGAAACTTAGGAAATGTTCTATGTTGAATTAATATCATTAGAAATGAAATATTCAAGAAAACTTAGAAGTAGGACATAAAGGTAAAGTAACGGATACATTACAAAAAACCGAGGTGCCAAAAGTAAATTTTAAATGGATGAGCATATGACCAGAGTGAATAATATTATGAAACAAAACAAGATTTTGGGGCAAGAAAAGAAAGAAGATGGCCGGTAGAGCAAAGAGGAGTGGGTAATGTGTCAGTGAGATCGAAGCAGAACGAGAAATAAAACTGAAGGCAGAAGAAATTGGCACAAGTGCAAAGACGGTGCAAAGAAGGCAGAAAAAAAGCGCTAAGTGGTAGAATAAGGTGATTTTTTTTTTTAATGTTACCAGTCATATTACAGTTACTTCACATGATGCAAAACTTAAGAGAACAACTGCACACGTTAAACTCCAGGACAACATGTATTTATGCGTTTTTAGAATTAAGCCTGAATAAGAGCAATGTAAAAATTGCGGACAAATCAACAATAAACGAGTCCTCATCATATCCAGAACATGTACTCAAGACGCAACTAAACTTCATATAGAAGCATGTGAACAGTGGTGATTTTTAAGGAAGTATGTACATACTGTAAGAACTGTGCTAAAGTGTCCATACAGTAACTGAGCAATTAGACAAAGAAAGAGCTAAAAATAAATAGGTGAAGTGTCCCTGCGTTACAGAGGCATAGATGTGCACGTAGGCAGCTATGGAGGGAGGCATGAGCGATGGAAATGAAGGGCGACAAGATCCTAATGAGGACGGGTGCAAGTTTGGAGGGGTCCGTAACGATTAATGATGAACGACTGTGCGACGCACACAAGGACCCGCTAGAGAGGTGAAACGTTAACGGACAAGCACGTAACCACGCCTGCATGGGAAATCTACCGTCCATTCGAAAGTACCGTTGTACACACTGAAATGTATGAGGAGGGAATGATGGAAGAGGTAAATGGTACACAGCAAATAAAAGGAGTAAGAAGGAGCATTCCAAGGGAGACAGTTGAGTCCAAAGGTTCTACTCCCATCAGTCCTGGACCCGTAGGACCAAAACACCGGCCTCTTTCAACCAGCGCCAACACCAAAAGGTGAAGGCTACCGATATGACCTAGGGGGGGCCGTCTGGCTAACTAGCACGCCTTCTACTAGCTCTGCAGGCTAGTACCCGGGAATATTAATGGCTTCCCTCAACCCCGTCCGGATATGTACCCGATCTCCCACGGGTATCGGGAACCATTGCCCCCTCGAGACCAACACAATCTGAACAACTCCCAGAGGGAGGGGCTCGAATGTTCGGCCTGAGGTTCCTCTAGAGGTACCACGAGTGCTAAGGTTCCGCAGAGCCCACACCACGGCAGCTGAAGGGGACGGATCCCCTCCCCTACGGAAATTCCAAGGAAGAAGCCTGGAACATTGCCAAATCAAAGTGCGCGATTTGCGGAGGTCAAATCTATGACCTTCAAAATGCTTCACACGCTGCCTCCTGCGCCACCTCACTCGGCAAGAGAGAAGGGGAGAGAATGAATGAATGAATGAATGAATGAATGAATGAATGAATGAATGAATGAATGAATGTATGAATGAATGAATGTATGAATGAATGAATGAATGAATGAATGAATGAATGAATGAATGTGTAATGTTTAACGCCCATGCAGGCGGGGAAACTGATGATAATGAGATTAAGCTGGAGTACCAGAAATCGGAGATACCGGAGAAAACCCGCCCCAGCGCCGTGTTGTCCATCACAAATCTCACTTTCCGATCACCTGGGATCGAACCCGGCCGCCTTGGTGAGAGCCGAACAGTCTAACCACTCGACCACGGCGCGGCCTCGGAGAGAATGTGTGCGCCTGCGCCTGTGTGTGCGTGTGCATGTGTGTTTAATTAATCTACTGGCACTATGCCTTAGCAGGAACCATCAACGGAACTAAAAATCGAAATGAGAGATTTTCTTAAAACCCACACGTGGTCAAGGGTTTAGCAGTAGGACGCTTTGTAGGAAACAGCATCGATTTTGGTAACGATGATTAACTTTAGCTTTTTAAAGAGTTTAACGTCCTTAATCCACTTAGGTCGTATCGTACGATGAATGAATTGAGTAAAATTATGCTTAAGGACTCTAGCTGATGTACACTAGGTTCATCCGACATTCATCTTTTAAAAATCCCAGTAGAAACTTATGCTTACGGAGATTTGAAGCCGATATCTCTCCTGTGTGAGGTTGACACGCTACCATGTTGGTCACATTTAGTAAAGAAGGTATACATTATTGATCAGTATCACGTAACATTCGCCATAGATTTTAGTAACTGGCCCTCTGAAATTATAAATTGATTTTAATATAGCTAGCATTAATACTCGGGGCTTTAAAATACTCACGAGAACATTGGTGGCTATGGAAGTGTATCCAAGCAAACATGGGTCATCCTTTCCTTGAATAATTTTATGTGGGAAAAGTTTTGAACAGAGCTTCATTATAGAGCTCCCTTTTCGCTCGGATGGCTGGCCATTGGAAAGCACACGCTAACGGGCAATTTCGTACATTAATTTCATATTACATTTAAGCGCAAAGAGTTACGTGGAAATTACAATATCAATAACCACATATGTTTATCATAAAAGAAATAATATCCTTATGCCACCAGATGTGTAGCATCCTTTAAGAAAATTTGCATTAACATTCATTAATTGTTTTTCTCTTGCAGCATTCTCATTCATTTCTTTCGACGTACTTAGGTTATTCCAAGACACTTAATTTTTAGTTCCTCCATGAATTGAAATCGCTTACGGATGAGAAATATGGGCCAATAATTAATCCTCTGATATAATAAAAATTACTCAAATATAGAAAGTGGAGTACTTCTTGGAGAGTGATTATTTACAAATTGTTACTTATATTCTTCGATGTTATTTCGCTCTTTCGTCGATATATCATGTATATTCGTCATGTGCCATCATGCCATGCTGCCTGATTGTTATGGAATTATTACTTACAGTACACAGTTTGTCAAACGCCATATTGGATCTATTGCTTACTTTGAACGATTGTTCTAAATGATTTAGATTTTCCATTCACCTTTTACTTTCTCATAATAAATCCATTACAAATTGAACTGTCATAATCCACAAATAAAATAGAACCCAGGTCTCCTTTTGGATTACGTGTTCACACAACACTTTCTGTAATCGCGTTAGCTCAGATTAGTGTGCTATAATGATAATATCAGTAATAATTTTAACAATCATAAGTCATTATCATAAATATAAGTTTATTATGTATTTATTATATTTCATTTAGTTTGCAAGTGGTTCAGGGATTTGTCGTCCTATCATTTCGACAGTTTTGTATCTTTCCTTTCTAAATCTGCATAGAAGATAAATTTGTATATTCCCAACATATGTGTGTAGATAAAAGTATGCTTTTTTATTAAATGAGACTTATGTTTCAGCAGCATATGTATTACTAATGCTACTGTTGTTAATTAATATCACTAACCAATTCTACTACTTAACTACGTACTTTTCTTGTTTGTAGATACCCATAACCTTCATTTTTCTATCTCGTAAGCTTAGTAGGAAAGAGAAAGAGAAAGTTTCTGCGAATAAAGCCTATTAAGCCTACATTTAGAAACAAGTATAGTGTGTTGAGCTTGTAAAAAACTTAGGTTGCAAATAAAATGTTCGTTATTTAACAAATACGGTATTTTTTATTCAATATTTGCTTGGTAGAGACAAAAATTCTAAGAATATTCCCTATAACGATTTTGGCTAAAAGTGCTTATGCTGAAAATATTTATTGCCAAATAGAACGTATATCTTAAATTTATTTTACCAGTTCCGCAAAACATTATCTTAACACGAACGAAATAGAAGCCCTTGTAAGAATAATTGAAGAATGGGTAGAGAGTCATGTGAATGTAACTTCAAACTCCCTCTGTTTCTCTTTGCTAAGCCAAGAAAGTGGAGGATCACAGAGTGATTCAGTTTTTAAAGTTTTAACTATGGCTTTAATATCCTTTCCCCTTTATGTATTTAAAAGTGTAACAAATGTGTTTCTGCAAACATGTAATTTATAATTAACAGGAAGTAGATGGAAGTGTAGGTTTTAGTAGTAGTTTTTATAGTAGAAAGAGAAGTGCTCTCTATTATAACTCCAGGGTTTTATAACATGCTCTTCATTCTCTTTCTGTGATGCGCATTTCAAATCTGTCTGTTTAAGTTACTGTTTCATGGCCTGTTAAACCATCGTGAGATCTGTGGGCAGTTATCTTCTAATGGTCGTACTTAATTGTACCAAACTATACATTTAATATTACGAGATCTTATACGCCTTTGAAAGTATTTTGTGCATACGCCATTTTCTTTTAATTTTAACTGTGTTGAACATCATTTTAAATATTTCAAAAATGGTAGGCTGTCACGGCCGGCTTGTTGTTCAGTAGAAGATTCCGTGGTCCACTGGGTTTCTTCACCTCTCTCCCAGACGTTTCGCTTACAAGTGCGGCAAGCATCATCGGTGGCGTAGAAAAGTGAACCTGGTATTCTTTGTAGCTACTGAGGAGTAATAGGTGTTTTCTACGTAACCTATGATGCTTGCCGCAGTTGCAAGCGAAACGTCTGGGAGAGAGGTGAAGAAACCCAGTATACCACAGCCTTGCAGCCCAGAATCTTCTACTGAACATTTTAAATATATTTTGTTCAAGTAATATTTCATTTGTTCTGTTTTTGTTCCTTATCTATAATCCATTTATACATATTTGTACTTCAATTGCTGGTTAAAATTTTGCCGTTTGTTTTCCCTCCGGCACTTAATTTTATTTTCCTCGCCTTCCTGGTTTGAGGAGCTGCTGTTTCGAGGGTTCGCTTCGGTTTCCCGCCGTTGCTCTCTGGGAGCGCTGCGGTTCCCGAAGCTTCTTGTGTGCACTGCCCCGAATCGGGAAGGGAGTTGATGCTTGCTGCTCGATGCGTTCAAGTCTTGGGTTTTGTTAAAAATTCTTTATATTTAGATGATCGCTTTTGGTGAGCCGTGATAGTTTTATGGACTCTTCCCTTCAGTTCTGGAACCAGAAACTTTATTATATTTTTCCTTTTTATGTTTCTGGGTCTAAAAACAAAGGGGAGGCTGCCAGCTGCTTAGAATTTCAACATCGTTAAAAGGGGTACGGAATTTTACTATCGGCTTACCCTGAAGTCATTTACGTATTCATTGGTTTCTGGGCCCGCCTCTGTAGCGTAGATGGTAGCGTGTCTGCCTCAATTTCAAGAGGTCCCGAGTTCTAATCTCGGTCAATGTGAGTTACCTAGATAAGGTTTTTTCCGGAGTTTTCCCTTATCTTTCAAGATGAATGTCGGGTAACTCTAAGTTCCATTAACCCCGGACTCATTTGAGCATCATTTCACCCATTTCATTCGTCGTCCGATATGACTTAACGTTGGAGGACGTAAAACATTGCAAAAAAAATGCTTTCTGTGCAGTTACTGGCTAGCATCATCGGCAACTTAAATGTTTTCTGTGACCCTGGTTACCCTCATATTTTATTATTTTTCTTTCAGTACTAAATTTCTTTTGCAGAGTAATTTTATAAAGATTGTGATGCTCGTTGTTTCTTTGTGCTATTAAGGGAGCACATATTGATTTAATGATAAGTTATGTTTGTTATAATCAAGGATTGTAATATTGAATTAAAGCACCTGAATTGTTTATTGGGGCAACATTGAGTCAATTCTTTGTATGTCGTGTGCCCTAACCTGTACCTCTGAGCTTTAGAGTTTGTAGGACCTAAATTCTTCACCTAAATTTAGCCTGTGTAGGAAGTGTTAAGGTGTGCTGTGCGTGACCGGGCCGGCCGTCACAAAATATAATCAACTACGGAATTTGTCTCTATAACTGAGCAGGAATATATACGAGTATCTTATGATGAACAGAAGTACCCAAACATCTAAATTTGATGGAACTTAAAACGTTCTCGAGTTTATATTGAGCTTTTGTATTCCCTATGTCTTTTAGCATTTTATACACACATTAAAATCATCTAAAAGAAACTACAACAATACTAGTATGTTCTCCTGTTTTTGTTTCATTAATTAAATATACGAATATTTATGAAATTATAGCTGTGTATTCTGTTGTTCAAAACTGATATTGCCAATTCTCAGTATGCTCTTTTGTTATGAGGTATCGCTATGTATAAGAATTTATAATGTTTGTATTTCCTACTTTCTTCTTTCTCTTTGTATATGTAACTACATACAGTATGTCATTAATGCAATATAATTCAGTATACAAATTTTTATGAAATTATAACTGTATTCTGTTCTTCAAAATATTTATAAATAATATTGCAATTTCTGAGTATGCTCTTTTGTTTTGGCGTGTCCATCTACATAAGAATTTGTAATGTTCGTATTTCATACTTTATTCTTTCTCTTTGTATATGTAACTACACATACTATACAAAATCGATCGCCTAAAATTCTATGAAGTAACATTAATTCCAGAACATATTCCCGTACTATTCGTTGAAGATATGTTCATTATTCGGATTGTGTACTTGATAATCTCTAATAAATGAATGCTGTTAGCATTATGCAAGTCTAGAGACAAGTGTAGACTGACATTTTAACTTCCTTCAATCTTTGGAGTGCATTTTCCGGTCATCATCGTCATCATCATCATCATCATCATCATCATCATCATCATCATCATCATCATCATCATCATCATCATCATCATCATCATCATCATCATCATCATCATCATCATCATCATCATCATCATCATCATCATCATCATCATCATCATCATCATCATCATCATCATCATCATCATCATCATCATCATCATCATCATCATCATCATCATCATCATCATCATCATCATCATCATCATCATCATCATCATCATCATCATCATCATCATCATCATCACCATCATCATCATTCTTATACTTTTTGTAATTTACGTCCTCCAACATTTAGTCATATAGGACGATGAATGGAATACATGAAATCATGCTCAAATGATTCCGGGATCCACGGAGCTTAGAGTTATCTGACATTAGTCTTTCAGGAAAATGCCTTATAGAAGTAACTCTCCCTGACTGACATTCGGACTCGATACCTCTTGAACGTGACAGACACGCTACCATCTGCGCTACTGAGGCAGGCATTTTCCGTGTAGGTAATATATACCTTTCCAGAATTATCGAACTGAATCAATGGTTATTCTCTTCTAAGAACCTAATTGTGTTTAGAAGTGCACCTTCACTGCAGCTCTGAGCCCAATTGACCTATTATTTGTCAACCTATTCAAAATTAGAATGAAATCACAACAAATGTAAATGTAATATTTACGAAGCCTAAAATAACGCAAATATATTTTAGTTCGTTTATAATTTTGAAAATACTCGAAACAAGGTAAGACAGCTTATACTTTGCACAGCCTTCTGAAATGTTGAATTTTAGAACCTTTTCCAAAATATTCCGATAGTAAATACCACGTCTCCCTCAAAATGAACCCTACGGAAATCTAGTATTATCCCTACAACGCATTTGTTCTACCTATTATGAGATTACAGGTTGGTTGGTTACTAGCACTCCCCATATGGCAGCCCCGGTGTTCGGGGTAACCTCGTTCCACCACGTGATGACCGGACCCATTTCCCAGGTGGAGGCACCGAGAAGACGGTGTACATTACCTTCAGTGATAGAGTGATAGTGAAGATGACGGTGAGGCGAGAGGATCTACAGTTTATACCGTAGACTCCGAACCACGTTGGGCATAGGGGATACCTCACATATGCTAGACAGAAATAAAGGCATGGATAGGACCGACTTAAAATTGCCGCCCCGGAGCCGGCAATCGAACTCGGGACCCTTATGAAATTACGAAGATCTTGGAGTTTACAGGCAATTAGAAATTTGAATGAACCATAACTGTACTGAAAAACTAAAACGACACATTGTGGTAGGCCACTAACATTTATAATCATTTGATAAAGGTTTATTTTTCTTTCTGTATGTAAAGTATATAAGCGGATGCAGTACCACTATTGGTGCCAAGTTTATTAGACTTTTAAGGATCCTAAACACAAATGAATGAAACACTTTTAAGAAAAAAGTTTGTGTTGGTCGGTCCGTCCGTCTGTCTGACTTCCTATATTCATAAGTTTGTATAAATAGCAGAATCGCTAAATAATTAAATACCAAACCTTGCATTTAAGTACAACTTCCAAGAATGCGTAGTGAATATTTTCAAGAAAGTTCACTCACTGAGAGCTATCCTCAACAAACACAAATTTCGCTACTTTTTGTCTTCACAAAAATGGCCCTAGAAATTTTCATTAAAATACTATGTGTGGTGTTTACATGACCAAATATATATCGTTGAATTTTCTAAAAATGGTCTGGGAAGGGTACCTCAATTTGAAGTAATTTTGTATAGTAATCTGTAAACTGCAGGCAGTGTAACAAGCCTTCCTGCACAAAATGTTGTTGAAAGATATAATTTGTATGAAGTCAACGTTATTGTGAATTTACCTATTTTTGAAATATTGCTTTTCGGAGTTTAAGTTATCAAACACATTTACTCATATATGGGAAAAGACCATCACATTGAGACATGCTGTTTAAAAATTCGAGCTACTGTTTAGGTATTATTCGTACTAAGGAATGTTTGTATGTGTGTTATAGGCAAATCTCGATTAACAGAAGTAAATAGAATAAGAGTTCATATTAATACTTATTAGAAGAATGATTGGAGAACGTCATGTGAGTACAAATCATATGACGTTTTTATACTAAAGGAATTGTTGATAGAAGAAATCCAAGATAAATCTTACACTAATATAAGTTTTGTTACAATTTACATATTAGTATTTGACATGTTTTAAGACAATTTTATATTTCTTCGAGTTATATATTTATTCCAATTAGCTTAATTTTATGAGGCGGAGATTCAGAAGTGTGCAGGGTGAACATTTACATGAAATTATAAGAGATTTTGCTATTCTAGGTAGCTGTTCATTTTAATTCTGATAAAATATAATTATCTTGTTAAATGCGCCCCAACAAATCCTACCTAATTGGCTAAATCGCATTGTTGATATTTATGTTTATTTTATGCATCCATGCAGAAGTTTACAGTGTCGTATTCTATTTCTGACCTAAATGCTATGTTGAATAATGTGCTGTATTACCGTTAGAAGGTAGCTGTGTTTACAGCGGAACATGATGTACAAATACGCGCCGCTCCAGATGGCCCCAGGTGTGGAAATGCAGGGAATGAAAAACATAAACGATTCTCCTTTCGTTTGTTATGTGCCTTTGTAGGAGTTGTACCGAGCTACACGATGAAATATTGTCTACAAGGACTCATAAAAAATACTCATGCTCGCTAAACTGCTCCGCAAATTTTCTGTTTAGTATTTTAATGGCAACATTTCAACGGCCAACTTCCACACGCACCATGCCTAGAAATTATCCGTTTAAGGCAAAAGGGTTTGATACATGACATACAAGCAATGAATAAAATACAAACAGGAGTGTTACAGTTCTTTATTCAATTAAGAACGCAGTTGCGAGGCTGTTGTATTTGGCAATAAAACCATCTCATAGAAAGCAAACTTGTACCGAAGTAGAGTAAGAACGTTTTCCGGAGCTCCAGTGGAATAACAAACATGTTGTACCTTCTAATTTAAGTAGTTCATATCAATCCTTTAGTGGCTATTTTTGGAGCACGACACGTATATATATGTATATATATTGAATATAATATATACTTCCTAGGTGGAATTAGGCCAATCTGACCTTAGGTTTTTACGTGGTTTGCCCAGATCATTATTGGGTATACTACATGGTCACCGTGTGGAATTGTTGTGCTTCTGCCACTGTCCGGAGTCGGGTACGTGGGCGGGAGAGAAAGAGACAGAGAGAGGCCCCGGAGTATTCTGCCCATTGTTGCGGCCGCAAAAGTTCTCGGAAGGCCTGCGGTTTCCTAGAAACAGTGGCTGGGGAGGTATAAATACCCCGAAATGTGTAAAAGCGGCAGTTGTTTGTTGTCTTCATTTATTTCAGCTCTTCTAATATTTTCATCAATGCGGCTTCCATCGTCGTGATCCCACTCCTGACACCAATTGTGACTGCGACGCTTACGCAGACTCGGTAACCTGCTTTGTAGAAACCCAGAACAACCCTTATTGGAGTAAAAAGACGTGAAACCGACAAACAGCCGTCCTGGAGGCCAATTTGGTGCATTTCTGCACGAAAACCAATGAAAAGTACCACCATGGTGCACTCCAATCTTCAACCGTCGCAATGAGTGACAAACAATTGCCACTGCTTACACCTTGTGGGGTATTTATACCTTCCCAGACATTGTTTCTAGAAAGCCGCAAACCTTCCGGGAACTTTCGCGGCCGCAACATTCCGGGGCCCCTGTCTGTCTCTTCCTATCCTGCCCATGCTTCTGGCTCCGGCCCGTACCAGCAGCACAGCAATGCCACACGGTGACAATATATTCACCGACCGCATTGTTGCGAGGAGGCGCGGCCGAAGCGTACAAAGAGGCAGATAGAGCAACGCGGAGATAAAGGTTGTCGAAATAAATAAAAAGACAGATAGCTGAGTGGAAGTTTCAATTTCTTGTTTCTTACAGAGCATTCCAGGAATGTTTGGATATAGTAGTAGAGGATATAAGGAAGCCGGACTCACCAGGAGAGGGAGACCTCTAGACCATCGGAACTTGAGAATCGTCCGCATGCAGATGTCTTTTGAACGTGAACTCTTTGTTTGTGGTCAACGACCTTGATGAAGATTGTATTTGTATATTTTACGTACTTCTGCTACTGTAAGGGTTGACCAAAGTGTGTTTCTACGGAAATAAAGAGCAATTAGAATTTCTGCAAATTGCACATTTAATTCTACGAACACACAAAGTCAAAATATGTCATCAAATATTTTCTTGACTTTAGTTTCCTAGAACGATACTTAGTTACATTTGATACATATAGTAGTCTTGCATCTAGCAGAGAACTATTTATTCAATGAAAGGAAAATTTCTGCTCAAAATCGTGAGAACTGTGGAGGGCTAATAGAGAGTGTCCGGGGACGGCCAAGCTGTGAATTGTAGGTATCGTCGTCATATCTGGTTGACCTTGGTGTTCTTTGACCACGCACTTGGCTCCCAGATCCAAAAACACGTGCAATTAGCCTAATCGTAGTTGTGCTAAAATTCTGTTGCGCTTGTCTACCAATAAATTAAAGCACAGTAAAATACCACTTTGATACCTTTATTGAAATATCTGATAGAGAGTGAATGCTGAGGTATGAAGGCCAATGTCTCATATTTCATAGGTCATTGCGTTTCTAATATTTTAATTGAAGGCTTCAAGGTTGATATTGTGTTAGGCTTGAGAACAAGGATCCATAACGTTCAGACCAGATTTTCCTTACACTGAAAAACAAAAAAAAAAATGTCCTTCATGTAGAAAGTCATAAAGCTTTCCTCATCGCTATCTCTCTTCAAAACTCCTATGGAATTTTACAGTTCGTGTACATATGGAGACTCCGTTAATATGAGGAAGGAGCAGTCCGCATGGGTACAGAATGTTCAAGAAAATGTAGATTGTGTTACAAGTGATTGATATTCAAAAGAACACTGCAATAGGAAGTGGATTCCCTAATATACAGAATAACATGTAGGGAATCCGCCAACGAATACTGTAGCAGCATTTCTATTCTGCTACACATGCGATAATTCAAGACGAACTATAAACGCTGCGTTGTGAAAATCAGTTGAATCAGAAGCTTTCGGTGCTGGGGGGATGGTGCGATGTTAAAGATGCTATCATCCCCGCGTTGTGGCGACATATGTAGCAGGATTCCTCCGTTGTTGTAGGTTTCGATGCCCCAATTTGCGGCAACATAGATTTGTGCTGATATCTCGTTTCCCGTCGTTGGTCTTACTTCGTCGATCTTACCTTCGTCCAAAATATTATGACTTGATGCAGAAGATGTTCCCCGAAGTTATCAGGAAAATCCTTAATTATGCCTCGGGTAGCTTTTAACATTCTTCTGTTATATTCTTACTTACGAGAAATGAAAAGTTACAAGGATAACGAGTGAAGAAATCATTAAGATTTGTAATTTGAATTTCGATAAGAAATGAATCTTTTGTTTATTTCTTTTAACACCAAATCTATGACAATTCTTTTCACAAAACTTTATACTGTGATCGGAATCAATCTAGTACTTCAAATTGAACTAACACTTAAATATTTTTGAGAAATTTAAAAAGCATCCAATTCCCCGGGCGTTCCAGAAACAAAGAACGAATTTTCTTTCGGTTTCTACACCAAGATTATATAAGCCTTCGTTACTATCGCTACCCATATATTACTTTTATATGATAGGCCGATTTACTACTACGTCACTACCTCACGTAATAAAATTATTACTACAGCCAATCACAAAATTACAGCTATTTTTACACAATTTTTATTGTTTTTCTTTTATAAATTTATAAATTTTTCAAACCCTTTTAAAATATAAATAAAAGCAACTGTTACAACACTACTAAAATAAAAGGCAACGAGGCTGCCCCCGTAGCTCAGTCGGTAGAGCACCTGCCTGCCGTACTAGGGGTCCCGGGTTCGATTCCCGGGATTTTTCTCGGACCAAGATAATTCCCCATCTTCCCCAGATTCTGGAAATATGCATGAGAGTGTGAATGTGTGCGTGATCTAATGATTAAAAACCAAATGATAACGAGTTAACACCTTCAGTAGGTTCCAAAGGAGAACGGCCGCCGACATGACCAGTTAAATGGAACAAGGGGGATAAAAGTCACGTGTACTACTTTAAAAGCGATTCAAATATGCAAAAACAAATGCAGCTTGATTCTGTAACAAGCCATGCATTGAAACTCACGAATTAGATAATAGATCACACCTTTTCAATAAATTTCATTGGAATAGATGATGCTATTCCGAGCTTCTTGTAGCTGAGGGGAAAAATAATGAACCTTTATTTAAAACAGTCCATTTGGGTGTATTTTTGGATGTGTTTTTCGATGTCGAGACAAATAAATGTGATCAATAATAAACCTGATATTAAAGCCCAATATCCGTCAAGAATATAAGAAGATTTTTATTTGAATCTCCTGTACTCATTATTCAGAATATTTTTCAAATTGTTTATTATTGCAAAGTAAAATAATTTTATTTATGCATTTTAAGACTTTTATCACATATAAAACGCATATAGCGAAATTTACGGGGAATTCTAAAAATAAATGTACGCTCTTAAATTGCGTTGTTCTCAGTGTCCCATTCTACATTGGAGTGGAAACAGTTTAATTTCGCTGGCCTCAGATTTACCAAATATGAACCTTGCCTTAACCTCACTTCCCAAGTAAATTATTCCAAGAAATTTTACGCACGAAAAAAGTGCATTGCTCTCCGCCGAATGTGAACCCGCCACCTCGGGAACTAGAGGCTAGTATGTTACCCGTAGACAACAGAGGACGAAGTAGCCTGTGAAGCCCTTTCATTCGGAAATAATTTTGTTAAGAACAGACGAAAACGGAATACGCAGGAGTGTATATGCCTTTAAAGCATACGATTTATTCGAATACCTGCTTTTTCTTCCTAGCAATGTACGAAACATATCCTGTTATTGCGTGGAATTTCTCAATATCTGTTATTTTATGAAGTGCTGACTAATTAGATCTCGCTCTGCTATGGAAAGATGGAATTTCAGGCGCAGCATGTAGCCACCTGATTTTAAATATCTGGCTCTCAGGATCCTCTACCTCTGTACTTCGAAATTAATAAACAAATAATAAAAAGGTACTTCAGCAATATTTTATCCTGATCACAATGAACTGGACGAACAGAGAAATAATAACGCATAATGAAGTTGTAAAATATACGTGAAAATAAATCCCAATTGATACAGAAATTCCAGTGATTCTTACATACAGCGCATTTTTGTTAATTGAGATAGGAATCCGACAGATGTAAAAACCTGCTGTGCTTCAGACTTAATAAACGGCAAACAAATGAAGAAAATTCCTCAGTTGATTAAAGGTTTGATGAGGCGTATTTGAAACGAAATTTTCTCCGTGAGTAGATCTGTTTTTTGAATTGTAGCTAGCAAACAAAGTACTTCAAAGAAATGCAGAAATTTGAAGAACATGTAGCTTGTTTACGAAGAAAAAGGTTCACAACGTATATTTGAAAACTGTAAATTCTATGTAGCATATAAGCGATATATTAAAACCTTGTTATTATAGATATATTAAGAGGAATTTATAAGAAATGTGGGTGTGAAGGCTTCCACGGCCTGTGTCAATATGATTATCTTGAACTTCCGGAGAAGGCCGCGTCTTTGTTTGGCTTGTTGCCGACTTGTGCCCTGAAGAAGCCCACAAAATGGTGGGGGAAAGTCGGCAACAAGCGAAACATCGACGCGGCCTTCTCCGGAAACTAAAGATATCCACGAATTTACGAGACGTTTGAAGATGTTTAAGTATCCAGTTTTGTTGTTGAGCTCAGTCGTGTAATCGAGAAAACAAGCAGAAAAAAATGTCGCTAAAACATAGTGTTACGGCCGAGACAGTGCCACGCGGAGAAAAAAAGCTTTCCGAAACAGATAAGGATAGATATCTGGAAGGTGAAGAGCGGAGATAAAAAGCTTGCCGAAACAGATAAGGATAGATAACTGAAAGGTGCAGAGTGGAGATAAAAAGCCTGCCGAAACAGATAAAGATACATAAGTGGAAGATGCAGCTCGGAGATAAAAAGCTTGCCGAAACAGATAAGGATAGATAACTGGAAGGTGCAGAGCGGAGATAAAAAGCTTGCCGAAACAGAAAAGGATAGATAACTGGAAGGTGTAACGTGGAGATAAAAAGCTTGCCGAAACAGATAAGGATAGATAACTGGAAGGTGCAGAGTGGAGATAAAAAGCCTGCCGAAACAGATAAAGATACATAAGTGGAAGATGCAGCTCGGAGATAAAAAGCTTGCCGAAACAGAAAAGGATAGATAACTGGAAGGTGTAACGTGGAGATAAAAAGCTTGCCGAAACAGAAAAGGATAGATAACTGGAAGGTGTAACGTGGAGATAAAAAGCTTACCGAAACAGATAAAGATACATAAGTGGATGATGCAGCTCGGAGACAAAAAGCTTGCCGAAACAGATAAAGATAGATAACTGGAAGGTGTAGCGTGGAGGTAAAAAGCTTGCCGAAACAGATAAAGATAGATAACTGGAGGGTGTAGCGTGGAGATAAAAAGCTTGCCGAAACAGATAAGGATAGAAAACTGGAAGGTGTGGCGTGGAGATAAAAAGCTTGCCGAAATAGATAAAGATAGATAATTGGAAGGGGCAGAGCGGAGATAAAAAGCTTGCCGAAACAGATAAGGATAAATAACTGGAAGGTGTAGCGAGGAGGTAAAAAGCTTGCCGAAACAAATAAAGATAAATAACTGGAAGGTGTAGCGCGGAGATAAAAAGCTTGCGGAAACAGATAAAGATAGACAACTGGAAGGTGCAGAGCGGACATAAAAAGCTTGCCGAAACAGATAAAGGTAGATAACTGGAAGGTGCAGAGCGGAGATAAAAAGCTTGCCGAAACAGATAAAGATAGATAGTTGGAAGGTGCAGAGCGGAGATAAAAAGCTTGCCGAAACAGATAAAGATAGATAATTGGAAGGGGCAGAGCGGAGATAAAAAGCTTGCCGAAACAGATAAGGGTAAATAACTGGAAGGTGTAGCGCGGAGATAAAAAGCTTGCCGAAACAGATAAAGATAAATAACTGGAAGGTGTAGCGCGGAGATAAAAAGCTTGCCGAAACAGATAAAGATAGATAATTGTAAGGGTAGCGCGGGGATAAAAAGCTTGCCGAAACAGATAAAGAAAAATAACTGGAAGGTGTAGCGCGGACATAAAAAGCTTGCCGAAACAGATAAGGATAGATAGCTGGAAGGTGTGGCGTGGAGATAAAAAGCTTGCCGAAACAGATAAGGATAGATAATTGGAAGGGGCAGTGCGGAGATAAAAAGCTTGCCAAAACAGATAAGGATAAATAACTGGAAGGGGTAGCGCGGAGATAAAAAGCTTGCCGAAACAGATAAAGATAAATAACTGGAAGGTGTAGCGCGTAGATAAAAAGCTTGCGGAAACAGATAAAGATAGATAACTGGAAGGTGCAGAGCGGACATAAAAAGCTTGCCGAAACAGATAAAGATAAATAACTGGAAGGTGTAGCGCGGAGATAAAAGCTTGCCGAAACAGATAAAGATAAATAACTGGAAGGTGTAGCGCGGAGATAAAAAGCTTGCGGAAACAGATAAAGATAGATAACTTGAAGGTGCAGAGCGGACATAAAAAGCTTGCCGAAACAGATAAAGTTAGATAACTCGAAGGTGCAGAGCGGAGACAAAAAGCTTGCCGAAACAGATAAAGATAGATAACTGGAAGGTGTAGCGTGGAGATAAAAAGCTTGCCGAAAGAGATAAGGATAGATAACTGGAAGGTGTAGCGTGGAGATAAAAAGCTTGCCGAAACAGATAAAGATAGATAACTGGAAGGTGCAGAGCAGAGATAAAAGGCTTGCCGAAACAGATAAGGATAGATAACTGGAAGGTGTAGCGTGGAGATAAAAAGCTTGCCGAAACAGATAAAGATAGATAACTGGAAGGTGCAGAGCAGAGATAAAAGGCTTGCCGAAACAGATAAAGATAGATAACTGGAAGGTGTAGCGTGGAGATAAAATGCTTGCCGAAACAGATAAAGATAGATAATTGGAAGGTGCAGAGCGGAGATAAAAAGCTTGCCGAAACAGATAAGGATAAATAACTGGAAGGTGTAGCGCGGAGATAAAAAGCTTGCGGAAACGGATAAAAATAGATAACTGGAAGGTGCAGAGCGGACATAATAGCTTGCCGAAACAGATAAAGGTAGATAACTGGAAGGTGCAGAGCGGAGATAAAAAGCTTGCCGAAACAGATAAGGATAGATAACTGGAGGGTGTAGCGTGGAGATAAAAAGCTTGCCGAAACAGATAAGGATAGATAACTGGATGGTGTAGCGGGGAGATAAAAAGCTTGCCGAAACAGATAAAGATAGATAACTGGAAGGTGCAGAGCAGAGATAAAAGGCTTGCCGAAACAGATAAGGATAGATAACTGGAAGGTGTAGCGTGGAGATAAAAAGCTTGCCGAAACAGATAAAGATAGATAACTGGAAGGTGCAGAGCAGAGATAAAAGGCTTGCCGAAACAGATAAAGAGAGATAACTGGAAGGTGTAGCGTGGAGATAAAAAGCTTGCCGAAACAGATAAAGATAGATAATTGGAAGGTGCAGAGCGGAGATAAAAAGCCTGCCGAAACAGATAAGGATAAATAACTGGAAGGTGTAAGGCGGAGATAAAAAGCTTGCCGAAACAGATAAAGATAAATAAATGGAAGGTGTAGCGCGGAGATAAAAAGCTTGCCGAAACAGATAAAGATAGATAATTGGAAGGTGTAGCGCGGAGATAAAAAGCTTGCCGAAACAGATAAAGATAAATAACTAGAGGGTGTAGCACGGAGATAAAAAGTTTGCGGAAACAGATAAAGATAGATAACTGGAAAGTGCAGACCGGACATAAAAGGCTTGCCGAAACAGATAAAGATGGATAACTGAAAGGTGCAGAGCGGAGATAAAAAGCTTGCCGAATCAGATAAGGATAGATAAGTGGAGGGTGTAGCGTGGAGATAAAATGCTTGCCGAAACAGATAAGGATAGATAACTGGAAAGTGTAGCGTGGAGATAAAGAGCTTGCCGAAACAGATAAAGATAGATAACTTGAAGGTGTAGCGTGGAGATAAAAAGCTTGCCGTAACAGATTAAGATAGATAATTGGAAGGTGCAGAGCGGAGATAAAAAGCTTGCCGAAACAGATAAGGATAAATAACTGGAAGGTGTAGCGCGGAGATAAAAAGCTTGCCGAAAGAGATAAAGATAAATAACTGGAAGGTGTAGCGCGGAGATAAAAAGCTTGCCTAACAGATAAAGATAAATAACTGGAAGGTGTAGCGCGGAGATAAAAAGCTTGCCGAAAGAGATAAAGATAAATAACTGGAAGGTGTAGCGCGGAGATAAAAAGCTTGCGGAAACTGATAAAGATAGATAACTGGAAGGTGCGGAGCGGACATAAAAAGCTTGCCGAAACAGATAAAGATAGATAACTGGAAGGTGCAGAGCGGAGATAAAAAGCTTGCCGTAACAGATTAGGATAGATAACTGGAGGGTGTAGCGTGGAGATAAAAAGCTTGCCGAAACAGATAAGGATAGATAACTGGAAGGTGTAGCGTGGAGATAAAAAGCTTGCCGAAACAGATAAAGATAGATAACTGGAAGGTGCAGAGCAGAGATAAAAGGCTTGCCGAAACAGATAAAGATAGATAACTGGAAGGTGTAGCGTGGAGATAAAAAGCTTGCCGAAACAGATAAAGATAGATAATTGGAAGATGTAGAGCGGAGATATAAAGCTTGCCGAAACAGATAAAGATAGATAACTGGAACGTACATTGCGGAGACAATAAGTTTGCCGAAACAGATAAAGATAAATAACTGGAAGGTTTTACTGTCATCTTGTTTGTTATAGAAAATACCCGTAATATCTCGAACAGTGAGCGGAGCTGTAAAAGCAGCCGCGGAACGACAGAGAGTGGAGAGTGGTAATCGGAACTTGAGAAGCACGTGCAGCTTTGTTTTGAAAGTGTACTCTTTTGTTTGTGGTCGACGGCCTTGAGAATCGTATTTATGTATGTTACGTAATTCTGCTACTGTAAGGGTAGACCAAATTATTTTTCTACGGAAATAAACAGCATTTTGGAATTTCTGAAAACTGGACTTTTAATTTTACGAATCCACAAAGTCACAATATAATATTAGTTATATCTGAATACTATTACAGATCAATTACGACAAAAAAGGTAAAAGATGTGTAGCACAAATGTAACAGCATAAATATTTTTATGTGAAATTTTGTGTTCAGAAGATTTTTAAGTACTTACTATCACGGATTTAATAGGGTGAAACAGATAATAACCTAAATGGTACATAATGAGATTGGTATGAGATAAACACTTCAAAATGATCTTGAATGTTTCCTTAAAATTATTTTGGGCAGAAATGGAAAAAACAAGGATTAAAATCTTGAAATTATAATAGTTTTTGCAGCTTAATTCTTAAGGGAAATTATACTGAAATTAGCACAGCATGCTAAAATGTCAGCATACTTATCGAAGACTAAGCATTATTTAGTTATTATTACATAGTTTAAAAATATGTAAAAACAAAGTGAAACTCAATGTCACTTCAATGAGTGACAATTGCGACTTCCTAAATATTAAATGTTACTTATCTTAAAATAAAGTGTTAAAGACCCTCCACTAGGAAAGCTGAACACCCTTAACTATTTGATGCACAATGTACCCAACAATACGTTAATATTTCCATCTGATAAGTCATAAATTTCCATTAAGGGATGTGCTTTTTTGTTGCAAATTTGTGGGTGCTAAGCCTGATTATTCAAAACATTGTACAGAAAATTTGAATTTGCTGCAACAATTACCAGTGTAGACAGCCATCTGAAGTGGTCAGTGTGATAGCTACGATTGAAAATTGAAGAAAACAGAGTTTCATGCTGTTATTAAACATTTGCATTTGAAGGGCTGACCTGCCGTACAAGTCAAAACTGAATTGGATGAAGTTCACACGGACGTGGCACCAACATTTAAGACTATTTGCCTTTGGATCAATGAATTTAAATGTGGTCGTAAAAACACCAAAAGCGAAAAGGGCTCTGGCCACTCCATTGAAGTTACCACGCTGGAAACCATTGATAAAATCCACGATCTGGTTGTGAAACATCTCCAAATCAGAGTTGCTGAGGCTGCAGGCATCTTAACTGAGCGATTGCACAGCATCCTGCATGAGCATTAGGCAGTGAAAGAGCTGTGTGCAGAATGGTATCCATAATTGCTATCAGTAGACCAAAAGCGCATCCGGAGTATCTGATGATGTTTAATCGCAATTCGCAGGACCTTTTCCACCGATTTGTGACTGTGATGAAGCTTGGATCCACCATTACACACCAAGGTCAAAATTCCAATAAAAGTAATGTATAAAGGCCGGTGAAAGTGCACCAAAGAAAACAAGGACCATTTTGTCGCCTGATAAGGTGATGGCCACGGTTTTTTGGGATTCTCGAGGAACAATCCACATAGACTACTGGGTAAACGAAAGCACCATTGTTAGGATAGGGATACCAGGGTACTGAATAACACGGCCATCTTAGTACAGTATTACATTACTCCAAATAAAATATATACAAAGATAACACACTTAACCTCAACGGGGTTGAAGAGACATTCCTCGACACCCTCCCCACCCTGGTCAATCTGCAAGAGGATGACCAGTTGGACGAGTCGGGTGATCGTGCCTCCATCTACGGTGTGAGGTCTAGCTGTTCTAATGTTACCATCCCTTCGTTCATGCAGTTCAATTATCCGGCCTTTCTTAAACATGTGCCTTGGACGGACGGACGGACGGACGGACTGGTTCGTGGATGAGAGTTGACTGTGGTATTTCCTGGACCAACGTTTCCATATATCGTCAGTCAGCTTCTGCTGTCTCCTGAATTCTTTTGTTAGCGAGGCGCTCGTCATAGGCTCAGGTCCACTGCGTATTGTTGTTAGGTTTGCTCCACAAAGAAAGTGTGCTGGTGTCAGTGATCAGAACCTGCTTCTTCTCATTACGTTACAGGTTTAGAGTTCAGGGCTGCTTCAATCATCATCAGGACGGTGTTTAGGCCTTCCTCCGTAATTTGGGCTTTGTCTAATACTTTCCTCAGGCAGCGATTAATGGTCCTGACCGTTCTCTGCTACCATCCTCCCACACTGCTTTCAGAAGTCATATCACTGCGCGACTTCCATCGGTATTAGTGAGCACGTTGGAGTTTTCTCTTCTTTCCAGAGTGTAGAAAGAACGTCTTCCTGGTATTATCCACACTTAGTGTCATATCCACACGCGAAATCTAAATAGTGGTTTGCTGGCTTACCTAAGTTTCGGCACCAAGTGTTGGGATAGGGATACCAGGGTGCTGAATAACACGGCCATTTTAGTACAGCATTACTTTATTCCAAAGAACATATATACAAGGATAATACACTTAACCTCAACGAGGTTCAAGAGAAAGAGATTCCTCCACATCCATAACTGGAGCCTACTATACTTCTTTGTTGGAACCTTTGCAACATGTGTGAAAAGAGAAGGAGATTGAAACACAAAATAGTGTACCTTCACCAGGATAATGCACCATCAGAGATCGCAATGGCGAAAATGCATGAGTTAGGATTTGAATTGGTTTCTCATACACGTTATACATCAGACTTAGCCCCATGCGACTTCTTCCTGTTCCAAAATTTGACAGTTTTGCTTAGTGGTAACTCATTTTCATAAATGAAGAAGTAATAGTCACCGCCAACAAATATTTTGCAGATCTTGACGGAACCTAATTTTTTGACGGGATGCAAAAGCTGGAATTTAGCTGGATCAAGTGTATAACAATCAATTGACACTATGCCGTGAAATAAGGTGACATGTTCAGGGGCAATCAATCCTCATATTTCACAAGATTCTTGTACTGGCAATTCCTAAGATTTTATGTCCTTCAGATACGTATGCTGTCAGCTCTGTAGAAACAGAAAATATAAGCAGAAAATGTGAGATATGGTAGTAGCACTGTCATCATAAGATTACGAAAAAACTAAAGGCATTTAGTCGGTAAATTTGCCGCGTGTTATAGAATTTTAAGTTTTGTCACTCTTGTAAAGGCATGCAGAAGAAACATGTCTAACACTGATGCTTCTGAGTTTATTTGAATAGAGACTGAGAGGATGAACAATGGTGTGACAGAGTGGAGATGCTGAAGGAGAGAAAGAATATCAGTTTTAACTAATAAAATATACTTAGAAATAGATAATCTACGAGGGCTGTTCAATAAAGGATGATCACAATCTTTTTGACAACGTACCTTTACTCATCCTCATAACTTTGATGGCCCTTCTCAAAATAGTCTCCCCTGAATGCGATGCACTTGTCCCGGCGTTTCTTCCAGTCTTCAAAGACATTCTTGAAACCATTTTTTGAGAGATCCTACAGAAATCCCCACCACTGTTTCTGATGATGGATAATGCTTCCCACGAAGGCGTTTCTTCAAGCTTGGGAACAGAGAAAAGTCACATGAGGCTAAATCCGGACTATGGGGAGGGAGAGGGATGCACTTCACGTTGATTTTAGCAAGATATTCAGCAACGACATTGGCAATATGCGGCCGCGCATTATCGTGGTGCAGCATCCAGCCTGCTTCACAGAAATGTGGTCTTTTGCACCTGATATGGACTTGCAATGTTTTCAGGACACTCCCGTAGAATTTTCAAGTTACGATGTGCGTGCAGGTAAAACATGCTGATAAACCATTCCATGAATATCAAAGAATGAGATGACCATAAATTTCCCAGCAGAAGCAACCACTTTTGCTTTTTGGGGGGTTGGTGATGAAGAAGATTTCCACACTGAGCTTTGCTATTTGCTCTCAAGTTTCATCAGCGGTGATTACGTTTGAATGAAACTTCGGATCTTCCTCTAGCATCAACTTTAACTGCATGAAGACCTGCATGCGAATGTCCTTTTGTTCGGGAATCAACAGTCTTAGAACCCATCGCGCAACGAACACGTCTCATGTGTAATGTTTCTGTCACCAACGTGTGGGTGGCACCGAATGAAATGTTCAGTATTTCATAAAGTGATCTTAAGGTAACTCGTCGATCCTCTCTGACAATGGCAGCAGCAGTGTTGATGTTTTCTTCCGTAAGAGCAGTAACTGGAGAACCAGATCCACCTTCCTTTGTAATTGATTGTCTCCCCTCTTTAGACATTTTAAACCACCTTCGAGCTGTGCTGTAAGGAAGAACAGACTCTCCATGGGCCTCCTGTAACATTGCAGAGGCCTCAGCTGAAGATTTGTTGAGACGAAAGCAGAATTACAAAGCCGGATATTGTTCCTCGCGCGTTACCTCCATTGCAGCGGTAGGCGATACTGAAAATGTCTGAACTTGCCTGTTTCTCACAGGCAGGAATCAGGAGTACCAACAATGAAACTACTATAGCGTGTTTGTTTCACAGTAATCTAACATATAATAAGATTGAATTTTAGTGTGAAAAATTATGACCGTAAAAAATTATGACCGTAAAAAATTATGATCATTCTTTATTGAACAGCCCTCGTATATAACGCATAAGGCTTTCATTTGTAATTCGTTGACAGCTAATGGACCAAGGAAAGGTCGTTTCCTAGATGCCCTCAAGAAAGCGGCTATTGCCAAGTAGATATGTAAGAAATATTTTCTTGCAAGGTATGTTAAGTAATGGAATATTTCCTTATTATTTACAAAATTTTGCTTAGACACAAGTGATTTCTTTCGGCTTCACTAAAGGTATCAATGATTCATGTTAATGATTACATGACGATGAACTAGCGGCCCTTAATTCCGATGACGGGTTGGCAGGGACTGATCGCACTGCACTGGGGTACTGCACCGCACTCATGACCCCTGATACAGTCAAAGGGGCGTGGGACGCAGAGACCAGTAGGACGGTTCTATGACTGAGACTATGACTATGACTATGTTCGAACTAAGGAATATCATACGTGACTATGCCACTGACGGAGGATACTAAGGGTGAAGATAAAGGTGGTCGTAGCTCAGTAGAGACGATAACCGAGGGCAAGGACCCCAACAGCTACATCACATTGTGGAGGTTCCTGCAATCGGATCCTTCCTCCTTGCAAGTTTACACATCCCCTGGGAAGGTCGAAACCCTGAGGCTTCTCTTTATCTGTAGGACGAGGTTTTATAGAATAGGAGATCTGTCCCCTTCAGCTCTTGTGGTGAGGGCGCTGCGGACCCGTAGCACTCGTGGTACCTCTGACGTTACTAGAGGAACCTCGGTCCAAACTGCCGAGCCCCTCCCGTAGGGGAGTTGTTCGGATTGTTTTGGACTCGAAGGGGTAGTGTGTTCTCGACACCCACGGGGAATTGGGTACCTCCGGCCAGGCTACGGTTGCCCGGAGGGGGTAGCCGGTTGCCTCATAAGTCCCGAGTACTAGCCTGCAGAGCCAGTAGAAGGCGTGCTAGATCACCAGGCGGCCCCACTGAGGTTTTCGGTAGTCTTACCTGCGAAGTTGACGCGTGTAAGTGGCGTATGCACTTCCATCCCGTCTTGACGTTGTGCTAGGCGGGGGGGGGCAGCTTTGTAGAAATCAGGTATTGCCATATGGAAAGAGCGCCGGAGTATCCATCGCTCCCGGGTTGAAGGAGGCCCGGGTCCTTGGTCCTACGGGTCCAGGACTAATTGGAGTAGAACCTTTGCACTTAACTAATACACTCGGAACATGTAGAACATGTAGAAACCTGAGGGAGCCAACAAGATAAGAGGAAGTGAAATGAAAAGTACAATAAAGTAGAAGGATAAAATAACTGTGGGATGTAATTATCCTTTCCGGGATTCCTGGATATCCCAAAAATAATTTATGTGTGAGTAGTGTCAGTCATGGAAAACGAGCCCACGACCTATATATATTGTGGGCAACAGATGCTATTGCCCGAGACATTTCGCTAAACTAGGTATATAACTGTAATATTTTAATATATCTACAGAATCATGTATGAAGGGTATGGGCAATATATCTTTCACTATAAAATTGATCCAAAGACCTACAATAACTATTTCTATCTTAACTACGGATGCTGTGCTTTCAACTCGTGTGACATAATAAAATGTGTTTAGCCCAATGAAGCTGTTGATTTTATTCCCCAATGTCATATTCCCTTTCGAGAACTGGATAAAAACATGTGTTTATCCATGGACAGGTTTTTCTACTCATGAGACCATAATAAATTATGAGGTATTCAAGTGGAAACTTCAGGCTACTGGGAATGAAGTACGCAGAGGAAGCTATTTTGTTTGGTGTTCACAGACTTTCCTTGCTCCTCTGGGTCTCATTTGATATGTCATCATCAAAAACTCACAGATAATAGTGCATAGGTTCAGGTTTGAAACATCACCAACTTTGTGACTGTATTTACGCTATATTCTTTCGAAGTACATAAATTGCACCAGCCATTATTACTGTGCGTATTAGCCGTGCAAAGCTTATAATAAAACGAAAGCAGTGTTATTAATATATATTCTAGGATAAAACAGTATTTTATGTGTTAATGAATAGTAATCACTAATGGGCAGATTTATGTTGCCCAAAAGATAGAAAATGTACATGCTTATATGATATTAAAATTATCTTAAATATAACATAAATGTAGAAAATGTGACTTTCATCACTTTGTGATGCTTATTAATTGTATTATATTAATTGACGACTAAAGTTAAATTAACAACTAATATTTGCTCGTACTTTAACAGTTTTAATCCTTTCTGCAGGAAAAAGAGCTTCTCTGCTTCTTAATTCAGCACTTCATGGAATATGTAGTTTAAAAATTCCTAAATTAGAGAAGAATAATTTTTTTAACTTAAGAAAAAAACATTTAAAAGTAGTAAAATATTCATACCTGTGGTTAGCTTTCATCAGCAGAAAAATCAGATTTCACAACAGTGTGCATTTTTAGGTTATGAAATTGGAACCTGTTTTATTGCAAGCAGAATATTCCTATATATATGGAAAAACTACGTTCCGTATCACATTAGGATTTAGTCACATACTTGAGGTACTAAGTTAATTCATCTGAGGATAATTACGGCTCAGAATCTTCAAAGTTTGCTTCAAGTCCACAAAAAATGTCACTGATATTGAAAGGGTAATATAACGGTATCAGAAACCAGCACTCTTTGCAGCTGCGCAGTAATTTTTTTCAGTCAATTTACCTTTTGCTTGCCTTAATTTCATTTCAATTTATTTTAAACTTTTTAATGCATCCCTAAGTGAAAGTCTTATAGTTCCTAGACGGATAATCACACCTGATATTTGACCGAAGTTGGAATTTATATATCAAATTTGCTACCAAAGTTGGTGAAGAAAATGCATCTTGCAGAATCTTAATAGATGACGATCAGACCAATAAAAATCTTGAAATTTGCTGCTAAAGTAGATGAAGAAAGTGGAACTTGCAGAATCGTAATAGATGACGATCAGACCAATAAAAATCTTGAAATTTGCTGCTAAAGTAGATGAAGAAAGTGGAACTTGAAGAATCGTAATAGATGACGAATCAAGAAGAAAATACCATGAAGAAAATGTAACTTGAAGAACCTTAATAAATGACGAATCAGACCAATAAAAATCGTGAAATTTGCTGCTAAAAGCAGATGACGAAAATGAAACTTGCAGAATCTTAATAGATGACGAATCAGAGGAATCAAAATCCTGAAATTTACTGCTAAGGTCGGTGAAGAAAGTGGAACTTTCAGAATCTTAATAGATGACGAATCAGAGGAATCAAAATCTTGAAATTTGCTGCTATGGTCCACGAAGAAAATATAACTTGAAGAACCTTAATGAATGACGAATCAGATCAATAAAAGTCTTGAAATTTGCTGCTAAAGTAGATGAAGAAAGTGAAACTTGCAGAATCTTGATAGATGAAGATCAGACCAATCAAATTCATGAAATTTGCTGCTAAGGTCGATGAAGAAAGTGGAACTTGCAGAATCTTAATAGATGACGAATCAAAAGACTAAAAAACTTGAAATTTGCTGCTAAGGTCCATGAAAAAAAATAAGTTGAAGAACCTTAATAGATGGCGAATGAAAAGAATCAAAATCTTGAAATTTGCTGCTAAAGTCCATGAAGAAAATATACCTTGTAAAATCCTTAATAAATGACGAATCAGACCAATCAAAATCTTGAAATTTTCTGCTAAAGTAGATGAAGAAAAAGAAACTTGCAGAATCTTTATAGATGACGAATCAGAGAAATCAAAATCTTGAAGCACTTTTTTGAAGAATCATAATTGGTACAAAAATATGGGGCAACATTTAGCCAAGTTTCCCAACGTTGAGGAGGTAGAGATAAAGAGGAGCTATTTCTTTGAATATCTTTATAATTAGTGGGACTTTGAAAACCATTCTCTTCTTATAAGAAATCGGTCTACATCCGAATAATTGCTGCATAACTCTTCTGCCACTCTGTGTAAACCATGTTCAAGACACCTAAGATGGATTATTTTGGGGTGAAGCAAATTCAGTCCTTTGACCACTTTATCAAATATGGAGCAGCGTCGGTTACGAAAAGTAAAATGTGTCTCCTTCCACACCATCTGGCCATCATCAATAAGCCATTATAAAAGAACACTAAATAGTTGAATGATTTATACCTGCTAAAGAAATTTTAGGAAAACAAATTGGGGTGCTGCTAAGACTTCCATACAGACATAATGTTTGTTTATTTTATTGCTAATCAGCTGATAACTACACTATAATAATCCCCTAAATATGAGTTTATCATGGAAGTAAGCATAAATATGAACAAAGATCTTAAAAATTAACAATATGACTTTTAAGGCCAACAAAGTTCATGTCATAGAAATCCAGCCCTTAGTAATCACAAATTTACACCACCCAAGCCAGAAAAGCGATAGCTAATGTCAGGGCGGCAATGTCAGGGGTAAGAATATGTAAACATAAACTGGAGATGTCTGTTAGATGGTTAGAAAGAATGTATGAAGCGGTCGTTGAAGCCAGAACAATGGAGGTATGGGGCACATCAGAGATAGGAACACAATTAGACCAGATGTATGGATTGTTTTGCAAAGAACTACTAGGACTGCCAAAATCGGTACCAAGAGAGGTGGCATTACTAGAGCTAGGTAATACAAAAAGGAAGGGAATAATAATAGAGAAAATATTGCAAATCTGGTATTAGTGTATTAAAGGGCAGAAAGGGGAATTATTGAATCTGTGCATGAAGCAACAGAAAAACATTAAAAATACAAATAGTTGGCGGTCGGAATTGTAAGTAATAATATTAAAGATAGGCATGGGAGATCTATGGCGGTATTTGGAAGGAAGTGAGAACTAGACTACAAGACATAGATAGGCAAGAGATATGGAAAGTATAGAACAAAAGAAATCTTTGAAATTTTATAAGCAATTATAGACAGAATGCGTTAGGGTAAAATATACAGATCAATGTGACAAAACTGGAAGAGAAGGCATACCATCGATGAGGGTAGGAATATTATACTCAAAAGGGTTGAGAAGTAATAGGAATATGTGAATTTTGTGGAGATGAAGAGAGCACTGTTCATTACCTAATAGAATGTAAGGAGCTAACAAATTAGAGGAGTAAAATATGGGATAAGAAATGGGACAGTGTAAGTAAACAGATATTGGTGGTATACATGTTAATGGAGATGGGAGAAAAGAAAAATAGATTTACAGGAGGTTTCTTATATAGGATAAGAGAAAAGTGGATTAGGGCAAAAGAAGCGAAGGTGAAGAAATGACACCAAGCTGCTCAGGTAAACCAGGGGACCTGAGTCAGCAAGTAAATCTTAAGGTCAGCAATTTGATGTATTTGTACATAATACAGTATATTCTATGTTAAATTTTATTGTACTGAATTTGTAATGGATAATGTACAAGTAAATACCAACTAAACCACCAATCACAAACCATTTTTATATCTGGAGGAAACGAGGCTACTGCATTACATTGTTTTGGATAATTTTGGATGTCCGCAAATAGGATTCGCTTGTGTACAGGTGTTTACAAAAGAGTGAGGGGATAGCCAAAGAAAATAAAGTTGTTTATTAACGCATGAATGTCTCCATAGGTTGGCTAATAATTTAAAGCTTATTTCCAGTTCTCTCCTGTAATCGATTAATGTCACCAAAAGAAATAGTAGCGGTTTTCCTTCGTCATTATGCAAATTCTGATTTGGTTTATTTTCTTATCGCGACTTGCACACATTCATTTTACTTCCACTTCAATCTAGTCTTTCACATTGGTGTTCGTTTTGATTTTTAATTTACGTCCTCCAAAGTGAAGTCATATAAGACGATTAATGAAATCGGTGAAATTGGGCTCAGATGAGCCCAGGGTCCACGCGACATTCGTCTTTCAGGATAAGGGAGGGCTCTGGAAAATACCTTATCCAGGTAGCTCAACCTGGCCGGGATTCGAACTCGGGACCTCGAGCAGCAGCCTCTAATGGTGCTGGTGTTGTGTTACCACTTGAAGGTTATTGCGCTTTGTGTTGCTCGACAGAGCGTTGAGGGGAATTCACCTTCAGGTGAACAGCGCTGCGGTCGTTCCTTTTCGGGCCTTATCTGGTCGATTAGAGCAGTGAAATATTAGAAAGTTGACGTCGCAAATAGAGTGATTGGAAGCTGCGTGTTTTTATGTGATATGTTTTCTCGCGCTTGCCGATGTATGACACGTTGCTGTCCAGGAGACATGATTATATCTGAACAGAGTATATATTCACGGGACTGGCCGTGTATGTGCCTTAAGCTGAGGTTAACCTCTCTGTATTGTGAATTTTTTCCGATGCGCTTTCTCGCTTTGCCATGTACTAAATGCTATGCTTTCCGTTGGGAAGGCGTTGTGGCTGGTGAGTTCTAGGGGGGAACGTCTCTCGAAACCTGGCCCGCGGGGTTAGCGGCTGCACAGTGGGTCTGAAGAATTTGAGCAACTGATGGTTCCTTGCAATTTTCGCCGTCTGGTATGCGTTTGAGACTCTCATATCTCTTCTTTCATCTGGAGTTCCATTCACAATAACTTGTGGAAATGCTTTCCACTGTCTCTCTATTACACTTTATTAAAAATTAAAATATTAACAAACCCGTAAAAACAATGTAGACTAGAAACAAATTCAGTAATTCAAAAGTACTTTAATTCATATATAATCTTTGTGATACAGGTGAAAACTGTAACTGCAGCTACAGGTTCTGGTTTTTGTAACTGTGGCTTCAGTTAGGTTTTCTATTACATTAACCTACACGGGACTACAACGATATATTAAGATTAAGTGAAAATATTATGTGCTGCATTTGAGCTCAGCGAGAACCGCCTGAGATACTGTGCTTTGCATAAAAATTTCATCTAGAAAAGCAACAAGGGTACAATATATCAGCTAAGACCTATGCATTAATGAAGTAACGGATATGAGTGTAATTCTTCGTCTTAACTACCCCTATAAGCACTATCTAAGCTATAAAGAATACAGCTCATAAAGAAAAAGGCTGGCTACCTTCAGCTTAATTCTCTGTAGGACATAGGGGAGTCTCAACTATAAATAATTCTCACTGAGAAAGAAATTGCATAGCTGGTAGATTACTCTCTAATATAAAGATCTTACGTGTTACACTCCCGTGAATTCCTCTACTCTACTTCTTAGAGAAGTTCTATATAGTTCATGCTGATCAAGAGAAATAGTTCTAGATATTATTTTATTTCATACTACCTTGTAGGTGAACTAAAAGCAAGAGAATACCGTAGATGTGGTTAACAAATAAGTTGTTTCTTGTTTAAGTGAATTTTATGCTTGTTTTGAATGAATCAGGTGACAACTAAACGACACTGTGCATTTCTATACTTACATTCTTCTTATGTCCAACACTATGAAAGGAATTGTATACAATTTTATTAGCTGAGAACACTTTATATATGAGATTAATAACATCTCTACTCGGTCTAACTGTCTTTTTTGTTGTAATTTACGTCCTCCAACGTTAAGTCATGGCGGACGATGAATTGAATGAGTGATATGATGCTCAAATGAGCCTAGGGTCCATAGACCCTAGAGTTACGCGACATTCGTCTCTAAGGATAAGGTAAAACCCCGCGGGGGAAAAAAAACTTATTCAGGTAACTAACCCTGACCGAGATTCGAACTCGGGACCTCTTTTCTGGTTTGTTTCATGGGTATATGTAAAAGAGCATTCATTGTTCTAAATAAACCCATTTCCTGAAATTAAGAATATTTATGCCGTTTCCCTATAAATAATTTCCTACATGCAAAATTGTGTTTACACAGTACTTTTAAACAAACTGCACCAGAAACAATAAAATTAACGTAAACAAAATTTTGTTGCATGGTGTAGTCGAACTTTTTAAAAAATGGTTGCTCGTTCTGGTATGACTTCTAAGTCCCATTTACTTTCCATTACCACAAAGAAAGGACAAGAATAAACAACTACCTTTAATTGGTAAGATGCAATCAAATTTTATAGAAAATTGCTGAACCGAATAAAATTCTTAAACATCAGTTACGTCTTAACCAGATCTAATCTTCTTTGGCCGCGCCGTGGCTCAGTGGTAAGACCGCTTGGCTCTCACCAAGGCGGCCCGGGTTTGATTCCAGGCAACCGCAAAGTGAGATTTGTGGTGGACAACACGGCGCTGGGGCGGGTTTTCTCCGGGATCTCCAGTTTCCCTTGCCATCTCATTCCACCGGTACTCCATCTTCATCTCATGAATCATCAGTGTCGTCGCCTGCGGTGCCGTATGTAGTAAAGCGGGCGTTAAACACTACACATGTACGAGTATATAAGATCTAATCCTCAGTATGGTAAGATTCCGTCTATTAATTATCGTTTTCCAATTCTGTGAAATGAGGTCTTCAGAAAATATTCACGTAAAATTAAATATATACACACACATTTTCTTTGAATATATTTTTAATCGTGTAATACAGATATGTAAAAATGGGTAGACCAAATTGGAGACGAAGTGGATTGAAAAGACGCAGTTTCTTGAAGAAGAAGACTTATATATAATTGTTTGATACAGTTTTGTGAAAATCAACATTTTCCATATAAGTGATGTTTCAGGGCGAGCGATATCTCTTAACCTTCCTGTTGCATCCGCTGAGGGCCGATAACTTAAATACCAAGTTTGGTATTGAAGACCTTTCGTTACTTAATTGTGTGCCCCCCACACTGATCATATACATAGGTACACACACATGGACTAAGTTGAGTCAAATTGCATTTTCCTTTTATAAACTTGATACGCTTTGATAAAATGGCCCTACGACGGCTAGTAGGTTCGGCATTTTTCATATATAAATTGATTTAGATCTAGGCACCGAATTGCAACGCCTCCTTAGGGGATACTTTGTTAATATTATGCATTATCATGTTTTCCAATAACTCATCATCAATGCCACCATTTTCTGTTCTCATTAACGTACCGTATCCAATGGCTGGTGCAAAAACTGACTCCGCAGAAAACGCTACAATATACACCGTATTCATGCCACAGGACAATAGCGGATACCGTATCAGAAAACACGCTGCGACGAAAACTCCTTACTATCGATAGGTTAAGAGATAATGTTACTTGGAATTACTTTGTGGTATATTACGAATGAGTTCTAAGTACTCTCCATAGCCTTATTAATTGTGAAGACCTGCTGCAATCTGTAGTTAATGACGTTGAAGTGCTTGATGCGGAAAAAGGATGGTGGTGCAGGGTAGAGCAAAGAGATATTCTCAGGGAATGCTTGGATATGTATGAGTAAGGATGGTTCTAATGGCACTGGAATGCAAGTTTCAAACTGTTTTAATCACTGTTTCTCTTTATCGTCACATCAAACTCAAATTTTCCGACCAAGGTTATCAATATTTCACTGTTCAGAGTGACCGTATGTAGAATGCGATAACACTTAATTCTTGCCTTCGCCCAAGACAGAAGCAGATTACCGTCTTAATGACCTGCCCGCCACGGTCTGTGTGTCCTCACAGGGCACAGCTTCGTGTGTGTGTAGCTTTCACCTCTGCAAGCTCTCTTTATTCACCTAAAACTCCTTTGTGACTATTTTGTCCATTGTGATTATTATTCTCGGTCATGCCATTATTAAGGGTCCGAAGAATGCCTTTTCAAACGGAGTCAAGTGATATCCACTGAAAATTCTGTTTCTCCGTTGCCTTTGTTACACGACTCAACCACCTGCCCCTGCATACACGATTTCGATGTAATCTATCACGATTATTTACTTATTGCCATCTTTTAATTTCGGTATCATGCTGTAAGTATTTATACGAGTGTACATTATAAATCGAATTTGTTTGTAAGCAATGAGAGATGCAAGGAAGAACAATATGATCCTATATAAACCTTGTGTGTTTTATGTAGAAAGGTTATACAAGAAGCTATTTATAATGTACTAATTTACAATGAAAGCGTTATACATTTAGTCCGTATCAAATTGAAGGCAAATGCTTCTAAGTGACCGAGAGAGCTGCTTATTCTGATTTACCCAACATTATTACTCGTTCTATAACAAAGTGTGCATATACAGTTAGCCTTGAGGTAATCTAACCATTTTAATTCTCAGTTGATCCGTTATTTCCGATAGTACTCTACCATTTCAAGCAACTTCCAGAATTAAACGCATGTAATTTCCATGTAAACAATTCTATAACACTTATTTGGAAATATCTGAGAAGAAAAAGTCGAAGGTAGCAGCTACTTTCCCTTTTTGAGCTTTCCTTTTTATGATTGCGTTTCAAGTGTTCTGGGAATTCAGGTACTGAAGGCAGAAAATCCTATCTAAGCCTCCTACCGTTTTCTACCTCCATATCAAAGCACTTGACAGCAAAATTCCTGGAACATACGCGAAAATGCTTTCAATACTTTCTTCTTAAGAAACTGCCCATTTTCAAGTGTCCAAAACAAGGAAAATTGGAAATAAATACACACAAAATGGACATTACACAGAAAAGCGACAGAAGTTATCTATATTCTGTTTCACATGCTGAGCACTTCCTAAGTAATTACATTTTATTTCCTATTTGCGAAGTGAAGCCTTCTATTGAATTGATACTAATTCATCTTCTTGAAATTTCCTTGTGCCCATAAACTAGGCAATATTATTACCACCATTCTACTGTTAATGTATTTAAAATGCAGCTTCAACGCACAAAAAATTTCATTTTTCTTCACCATCCCACTCACAGCTGATTTACCATCATTCATCTAAAATGACGCAATGCACTTTAGCGTAAGCAGATATTCCTTCGTACGTTGAAGTAGTTGAACGCCACGGGGAAATTTCAACCAGATGCACGGCAGTGACGTAGTAAACTTCCCTGTGCTGCTCTTAATTTTCAGCGAAGCGATGCTATGAGAAGCATTCCCCAGGACTGAACTACTGAGTGTGCTCTATGATAAGAGAAAAGAAGCGTAAACAAGGAAAAGATATTAGAATGTCTTCAACTTTGCATAGCTAGAGATCCTTCTTTTTCAAGAGAAAAATTTTCACTTCTTTTATCGACAAATTATTGAAAAGTATTTATATTAAATAAATAAAGGAAGGGAGGAAGGGAGGAAGGAAGCGAGGGAGGGAGTGAAGGCGAGTAAATCACTAAAGAAAGAAGGAAGGAAGGGAGACAGGGAGGGAGGGACGAAGGGAGGAGGGAGGGAGGGAGGAAGAGAGGAGGGAGGGACGGAGGGAAGGAGGGAGGAAGGAAGGAAGGGAGGGAAGGAAGGGAGGGAAGGAAGGAAGGGAAGGAAGGAAGGAAGGGAGGGAAGGAGGGAGGGAAGGGAGGGAAGGAAGGGAGGGAAGGAAGGCTGGGAGGGAAGAAAGGGAGGGAGGGAAGAAAGGGAGGGAAGGGAAGGAAGGGAGGGAAGGGAAGGAAGGAAGGGAAGGGAAGGAAGGAAGGGAAGGGATGGGAAGGGAAGGGAAGGGATGGGGAGGGGAGGGGAGGGGAAGGGAAAATCTAATCGCGGTACCTAATTTCTTATATCGGGACATGATTTCCAAATTCTAATTTACTAACTACCAAATAAAACAAAAAATACAAGTTAAACAATAATTTTTCAGACAATTAAAAGAAAACAATAATCTAAAAATTGAATTAAAACTAATACAAAAGCTATTAATTTAAAAGTTTACAATTTAACTAATAAAAATTTACTGGAATCCAGTATACAAATAACTGGCAACCAGCTACAATTACAAAATAAACTACTATACCGGAAAGCGATACTTAATATACTGGTAACCAGTACATTTAAAACTTATCAATTTATCTTTTCAACTAATAAAAAAAGTTTAAAAATACTTTCAAAAAATTAACCAAAAACTTATATAAAATAATTCATAAAATTTATATTTCAAAAATCACAAGCTCTACAAATCTAAAACGTCTCCAAATTCTTTGAGCAAATTAAACCAATTGAAGTACATCATATCAATTTATACAAACATAAATTCAATTACTATTCATACTTCTACACAAATCATTTTTTTTTTTTTTCAAATCCACCTTATATCAAATTAAAAATATAAATTTCAAGTCTTAACAATTAGCTTCTTTTTAAATTCTCTTTACGATGTTAATATTGTGACGACCTTACCATGGATGGAAATGAATAACGAGCACATGGTCAGATCGTACACAGGGAACTTGCTCAAAGTAGGGAATACATGCTTTGCGAGAGTTTGGGGTTTTTTGTTTGGCTCATTTCTAAAAAAAAATATGGGTAAAACTAACTAAAACTACAATTCACGTAATAAGAATATTTACTAAACTAATTAATTACAAAAATGGTCCCTCGGACCACATACCTTACACAGCCGGGGCATTACGCCCTGCCAGGTCGAAGACCATCACACGAAAAGAAAGGGATTCACACTCTTGACTCACTCATACCAGAAGGTGGAGGAGTTGGGGAAGTGACGTTAGATACCACTGAAGTCACATGAACTATCATTTGCGTCAATTAAAATAGTCACTTGTGACAATATCTAAAGTTAAGGACTCATATGCGTAACAAAAGGCCGTCCGAAAAACATGACAGCACGTTGTGCAAGCAAAGCAAAAACGGAAACAAAAGTATTTCGTAGTCTCTTGTATCTAATATTCTTCTGGCAAAATAATTTCTTACGTCAATGATACCCTGTACAAAAGAGTAGCTATTACGTATGACGTGTATGGAGCTGTGCATGACGTATTTATGGAACTCAAAAGCAAACCTCTCTGAGCTTAGTTGCTGTATGGCTAAGCGTTGGAAACGTATCAGAAAACATGTGGAACAACGGACTTATTAACTCCAGCCTATTGAACATACACGACCAGTCACTGTATGTGCAATTGTGCACTTTATTCAGATGCAGTCATATATTCGAGACAGCAGCGTATCTTAAATCTACAGGAGCGAGAAATCATATGTAGCTTGATTGAATATTATGACAAGAAGAAAAGTAAGGGAATCCAAAACCTTCTGTGTCAAGTGCCAAAACGGGTGGCTTTATAGCTTCATACAGGTATTAATGGGTGGGAACCCTCATTGAGGCAGTCTCACCGAAGGCAGTAGTGCCACTTCCCTCGCGAGCTTCAGGACACACTGACCTGGCATGGAACACCTGATCGAAGTTTCCCTTAAAGGATGACATGGGCATAATACAGAATTAATGTGGACAGGTATTACCGGGGAAACGAGGAATAAGTGCTCAACGGTCTCACAATTTAACAAAATAAGAGCGGAAGAGATGGCCCTCCAATTGAGGTTATTACACTTATAGGTTAGGATGAATAACCTGAAGCTTGCAGTTCCAAGCTTTCATCTTACTCTGCAGAACGCCAGAAACTTACTCAAGGAACAAATTAATTACTTAAGGTTTCAAAGAACAAAGATATGTGCTAAATTAAAATAAGAACTTGATACAGTCAATTTCATAGAGAAGATAAATGAACATAAAATTTACAGGAAACAGCAAGTGGAAAGAATGGACGATCATTGTATAACAAAATTGGTGTTGGATTATAATCCCAAAAGTAAAGGAAGCCTTAATAGACCCAGAAAAGTTGGCTACAACAACAGTTTAACGTTTGAAACCGAAACAAGTCTTAATAGCTTTAAAGGGCTTGTTGATGATGATGATTTTTGTAATTTACGTCCTTCATCCTTAAGTCATATCGGAGGATGAATGAAATGGGTGAAAAGATGATCAAATGACTCCGGGGTCCATAGAGCTTAGAGCTACCTGACATTCGTCTTTCAGGATAAAGGAAACCCCCGGAAAAACCTTATCCAGGTAACTCACTCTGATCGAGATTCGAACTCGGGGCCTCTTGAACGTGAGGCAGACGCGCTACCATCCGAACTACCGAGGTGAGCGATGATGATGATACAGTAATTGCCTAACATTTCACACAAGTCCTAAGTACAACATTTGTGTTTCATCACCTGTTGTACGCCAAGTTACTAAGATTGCGCTTTTATAGTAAACAAAGTAACAAGTGAATATAGCGCTCATCTGTGAATGATGGTATGTGTATAAGATCGTTCAACCGCAGTGGTTATCAGCGCCCTATAAAAAGTTATTCGGCAAAAGCCAGATATAAATTGTTCTAAAACGGTATGCAAGTGTAAATAAATTTACAAAAAATATATGTAGATAACAAAAAACAAAAATAAGGTAACAAGAAAGAAAAATCCAAACGGCAAAAAAATATCTTCACTAAATTCTAAAATGTAACCTGGAAAAGAATCTAAAAACATTCTCCACTACTTTGTTGTCATCCGCTAACATTTCTGCCAAGCTGGCCGGCAGCTGCAGGTGTCCTAGGTAAACTCACTCTAGCAGCACGTGTCGAACAGATAGCGCATCGTTACAAAACGTACAGGCTGGAACAGGCTCCTTTCTAAACAGAAAACTATGCGTAAAAAGGCAGTACCCAATGCGTAACCGAGCCAACTTCACCTCCTTACGACGAGATGAACGACAGGAGGTAACCAGGGAATCGGAAGTTCTTTCACAGATCTAAGTGGAGAACGGACCACTCTTCCTGCTAGGTTTGCACAGCTCTCCGGAATACAGCTCTAAAATCTTCTAATGTCATAGATGGTACCGCATCCCTGGGCTTCATGGTAGCCGTCTTAGACGCTGAATCCGCCATTTCATTCCCCCTCAAGCCTACGTGACCAGGGATCCATGCACACACCACGCTAACGCCAGAACGTGTAAAACGTGGAAGGCTTCCTGGATACGCTGCACAATAAGGTAGTAGTTGTACACTCATCAGTGAAGGTCAATAGTTCATAACGTTTAGCACCAGCGTATGGACAATGCTGCATTAGATCTCCAGTTTCCTTTCCAAAACGCATCACTGTTTTGTAGCTAATTAATCTCAATAACATCGAAAACAGTTATTAGGTCTTATGCTTTTGTTACGTCAGCTCGCTTCAAGCAATATTTTGTTTTGTTCTCTGTACCGAGCACTGCCAGGAATTCTAAACCTCGTGTATACAATTTGAAGGAGTCTTCTTTTTTCCCACCAATGTTACATTACAGAGCCAGAAACATATTTTCCAGGCCACATTTGATTCTCTCTCCTCGTCGCTCTCCCTTTGGGTCTCGTGAACGTTCATTTGACATTACTGGAAACCTAATTACCGTGGCAATCAGAGAATATAAAAAGCAGAGTTATACTGTATACATATGAGTTCTGTCATTGACGTTCATTTTAGCGTTCCACAAATAAAACAGAAAAAGTATAAAAGCGCAATTACTGCAATAAAGTTTTTGCATTTTTTCTGCAAATAATGATTAACTTAAATTGTATGTGCAATTTCAGCAAATACCACAAATGAAATGCATTAGATAAACGTCTGCAGTACGTATTTAAAACTAATAAGACAATAATGTCACGATACTAGGTACGTGTACATCCTTTTAGATGCTCCAAATGTAATTGGTGCATCTCTTAACCTCATCTGATGACGACATGCAATCATGCTGTTCTTCCCGTCAGGGCTGAACTCAAATTTAGTCAAACACGAAGACCCCAAAAACATGTAAATGTGCTCACCTCAAACATAACCACATAGATATAGATGTCCCAGGAGCGGTAGGAAAAGCGGAAATTCTCATCTTCAAAGACTGGTTCAAAACCGAAAATCATTTTGGAGCAGGAATGGTGGCCATGAAAACCTCGAAAGAATAAGACTATTATGTGTTTCAAATGGGAAAGTTTGTCCTTGAGCACTACTAGGTCAGCAACCAAACGCAGTACTGCGGTGTTGTCGTATTGCATTCCCCCTGTGGTGTATGTGATAAAACAAATATGTACTTTGAATAAGCCAAGATGTTTGTTAAATTCGATGAGAGGAAACATTAACCTTCCTGCTGCTCTGTCAGAACGTGTCTGGTCACATTATATCTTTGTTTATGAATGGTTCGTAATCCCTATTTACTCTACACCTTGTTTCACGTAAGCTTGCCCAGTATCTCTTAACGGTCACGTGACCTAATCACCTCTCATTGGCTGCTGTTGTGGTAATGACTGTTGTGCTGTAAAAATTAGTTCGGTATTTAAATTGTGATATATCATATGTTGGAAGAGAATTGTCAAACTTATATTTTCGTAACCGTTTGAATTAAATATATTACGCAACAGAGTTTATTTATCTGAAATGCATGTTAATTCTTAAACGAAGTAAAGAGGAGGTTCCTTTGCTCTCAAGCAAATGGCATGATAGCACGTGATTTAGCGGTAGTGGTGACATTTGTTTATATGACTTTTATCACTGACCTTGTTTTTAACTGGATTAGTCATATATCGCCATTCGAGAGTGCCAGAGCTAAATTATTTTATTGATCGTTTATTGCGCATGTACTTATTATATGTATAATGGCAGAGTCTACCGCCAGTATTTCGCTGAAGTATCGCAAGGATAATTATTTACAAACAGGCGAAAAAGGAATTGTGTTGCATGTGTTTAATGCATTCACAGAGAAGAATCCGTCTTTGTCAGTGAGAGAAGTCGACAGCTGTGCTCTGAAGTTACAGGTGTGAGTGTTAGATCCGTAGGAACATCGCGACATGAAACTGAGAAAACAGGAAAACCTACCACTCCAGGCAAAAGCACGAATAAACAAAAGTGCGTGCTCGGAGAAAATACGTGAAAAGTGTTGTGCGTCGTCATGTGAGTAGTTTTTCTTTAGAAACGAACTGTCTAACATAAATAACACTTCGTCTGCTGAAAATGAGGATGTAGATTTACCAAATTTCAGCAGATTGCATATACAGCTGGGATTTGTGAATGAAAAAGGAGGCAAGAAATATGTGCTAAAAGACAGAGGCGATATTGCTGTGTGGCGAAGACGTTATTTAAGGACAACCAGACTGCACCGAGATACAAATCGCAAAATATACGCGAACAACACACGAAAAGTAAGGTTTGCTGTGACATGACTTTTAAGACTGAAAGACAAGCATTTTTGAAATGTATGTGTGCCGGTTTAAAAAATACCAGTGGAAAAGGCCAAAGGCCTTTCATTATAAAGTTTTTCAGTTTCATTGCTCAGTCATTCTGTTTCAATTTGTTCAGTTCATTATAAACTTGTAATTTTGCAAGCCTTCATATCCTTATTTGTATGATTTTATTTATCTTCCCGGCAGGTATTACGACGTTTACTGCAGGTTTAAATGTGAGGAGAAGGCACCGCCCATGGCCTATGGCGCGAAAACATTAGCCAATTAGGGCGAGGGTGAGGTAGTTGAACGCGGAGTGATACATTTCAGCGGGGCAAGGTTATATGAAACAGAGATTAGAGAGTTCAAAGCAGTACTATTCAGTTACTCTTCCCTGAAAAAAGTGTATCAGCTGGATCGATGAGATACGATCCACCTTCTACCTTACTACTGCCAGAACAATCCAATACTTAATGTGGGCTGAAATTATGGTACAAACATAAATAATACCTTTAAACTTACTGACGTTGAACAACTTATTCATGAAGAAATTAACAAGGAACACAAGACTGGGAAAACTGCGTGAGACATCAGATAAACAGGAAGAAGAGATTTTTGGAAAGAAATATCACGTAGTGAAATTTTGGAACCTATCATCATAAATTTACAGTACTCAGACGATGAATACAATGACAATGACGAATTATCTCTTAACGTAAATAAAATTTACAGCTATGAGGATGCACCGCTGGTATTTTCATTGAATTAGAAAAATAAGTAATTCATAAAATATAATTAATTTTAAACTAAACATTTAAGAGTGGGGATAACGAGGTGGCGACGCTGACGGCTCTAAAGCATCAGATTCGCTAGAGGCGAAAACACTTCCCACTTGAAACACATAATAGCTATAAAATGGTCAGTCTTACAGGCTGAACTCTTGATTATTACAATGACTGTGGAGTGGATAGAATAACAGATAATCGGTGTTTCAAAATATGCCATACATGTAGATTCGGAGGCAGCATCCTTGCTACAGCCAATAGAAGGAAAACGCATCCCCTGGCTGTTCAACTCAGGGAAACTAACATCGATGTCAATAGGGAAAATAGAATCACTTTCAGCTGGGTCAAGATCATGCATGACTACAAGACAATGAACGAGTCGACTATCTCGCCAAGTTTGCTGCCAGCTACAGGACTACACTAGATTACAAATCCATTCCCTTAATCCGGAGCAAACAGCTTTTAAAAGACTGCTTCACTATGATTTGGAATTCCATCTATGCTAAATGCAGTGATCTCTTCCACACCAAACATTTCATTTTCAATATATTTCACACACAGTACTTATCTCTCTGGCCCAAACACTTAACAACCCAATTTCTTATACTTTACGGCCGTGTTCAAACTTACCTCTATAAAATGAACATAACTTCGCCATTATATAGCTACGATGAAAAACCTCCACAGATGGCCTGACATCAAATGATAGAAGGCACCCTCTACTCAAAAGATCAACCAACTTCGTCTCCCTGCCAGTCGTTTTTAAGACTCATTTCAGCACAGTGTAGGTTGCACAGTTCTTGCAAAGCATATTCTTTACACTTGACTAAAAGGATATAAATTGTATAAAAAATTCAGATATCCTGTGATCGACCTATAGGTGAAACACGGGTTCTAAATAATTTGTTTAAATTAAAAGAATAGGTTAATTAAGGTATCAGACTTAAAATTTTACAGAACATAAACTTATGCCTAAAAATACATCTATGTTTATTCAATAAGTTATCAGACAAGACGAGACGCTTTCTCATTATATCAGGAATTATTTTTATTTGAAAATAAACTTTTTATTGAATACCAAAATAGATCCAAAACGGCATTAGAGGTTTCTTTTACATCCTAAAATATAATTTAGCTATCTTATTAGTTAATGACAAAATGCATAATTTATACTAACAATGTCATTCACAGAAAAATGCATTCAAATTTAAGAATGAGGGAACGATCTGACACATATAAATGCCATATTTCTTGAAACAACAGAAAGTGTCATATTTAAGAGTAGTATACTAGTTTATAGAGTTAATATTTCCCCGATAAAATATCTTGGTATACAACTACAACAACGGTCGTTTTCGGTGAAGTTATGCACAATTTTCATGACAACATGGTCATGATTAGTAACATATTGTGACTTTGTGGGTCCGTGAAATTAAAAGTTCAGGTTACAAACACCAACAATTGCTCTTTATTTCCGTAGAAACACAACTGCGTCACATACACATACAACTTGTAGGCCAACGACCACAACACAGCTCACACAGCTGTTCACGCGTACGCGTCCAACTACCGACTGACTAACTGGCGGGCGGCGGCTCCCTTTTCACAGATTACTCACTATCCGGAATGCTCCCATATAATCAAGGCGGCGCTAGAACAAAAACGAACTCTCGAGAAATCCGTCTCCTTCCCCCGTCGTTTCGGCGAGCTTTTATCTCAGCACTGCACTGTCCGTCTCTTTGAATGCCTCGCCACGCCGCCTCGTTGCAACAATGCATTCGCGACAATATTTATAAATATATTCAAACTATAAGCGTTTCAATAAAATAATAAAATATGTATAGAGTTATAAATTCTATTGAAATTTAAATGACTGCATCATAAATAAAAGACTTTTTTTTCACTTTGGCCGTTTAGTTTCAACTTAACGAAAAGTGCAAAAATTAACCTCAGATTTACATGCAGTGTTATTGCTCTCCTGATTAGGGGTTAAAATCACAGTTTATATGACGTTGCGGCATCTTAGTCAACTAGGGATTTCTATGTCATTTTGGAAGTATACACTTATCGCACTAACGTTGATCCGAAAACTGAGTTGACAATAGTTGTTTTTTTTTTACGTCGGCCCCAACGTTAGTTATATCGGACGGTGAATGAATTAGGTGAAATGATGCTCAAATGAGTCCAGAGTACATGGAGATTACAGTTACCCGACATTCGCCTTGAAGGATAAGGGAAAACCCCGGAAAAACCTTATCTATGAAACTCGCCCTGACGGAGATTCGAACTCGGGACCTCTTGAACGTGAGGCAGACATCTACCATCAACGCTACCGAGGCGGACAAGTCGACAATAGTAAAATGTACTTCATAATATTTATATAATTTTAGAGCCCTAAAATATAACATCCCCCATGTTACACTAGATCGTTCCACAAAAAAAAAAAAAAAAAAAAAAAAAAAAAAAAAAAAATCTTGTCTATAATTTTGAATTAGTATTATTGGATTTAAAATATATACAATCACACTGTATGTTCAAATTTACTGAATTCAGCGTATTTTTTCAAATTTGTTCGAAACATCAGCATTGAAAATTTGAAAGCAACCTCATAAGAGTTAAGATGTATTTTTCCAACAATAGAAAAATATTCAACTTCTTAGAATGCAGGTTTCGACAGTAAATTTTAATTCGTTATAATATCTTTTTTTCACTCATGAAATCGTTGTGTATGACGAATACCGAAATATGACGAGATATGGGGAGATTGAGAGAGTGTAACAGAAGAAGGAAGGAAGGAAGGAGGGAAGAGAGGAAGAGAGAAAGCATTCATGAAAGATGATCTATTATTTATAAATAATGGTCTTATGTGCTTTTTCTTGGATGAACTCTCTCGATCTTCTATGGGTATGATACAGAAAGCGTTTTAGTAATGATTTATACATATTTTGCTTTCTCAGTTTCTTCATTTGCACTTACTGTTTATAGTCAGCATATTTTATATTAGTAAAATATACATGTATCATCTTAAATCGAACACCAATTAATACGTGCGTCAATTATCCTTCTCTGTTTAGTTGATTTTTTGCTGCATTTTTCCTTTTGCTTCAATGCTTATGTCCATCTTTGGTATATATTGCTCATCGGAAACCGAACCCGGGACCGCTCGCATAGCCACGGGCTGAGATACAAGACAAGACTATGTTGATTTTATTTCTTCTTTACCTAACAGTTCATTTTTCATACAAGAACATACAAAGGGAGTCCAATACACAAGCAACATAGAATATTAAATATAATCTATAACTGATATAAAACGTTTCAGAAAAAAGTAGCGCATTCTAAACACATTAAATGAAAAATATATAAAGATACTAAAGACTGACAATAACTGGATTGTTTTAAAATAGGTATATGCGTGTAAACCATGTAGAGATGTAGGTTTTGAGAGATGGTAGGTGTATGACGTAATTAATGACGTAGGGAATCCAATCTAGTTCAGCTCAATTACCGCGCACGGCTCTTCCAAAATAAGGAAATGTCATGATTAATAAGACAATATATTACAATAGAGACTAGGTTTACGTGTTCCTCTGCGAGGCGTTTGCGTTAATTACTCTAGACTTGCAAGATTAACAAATAGAGGCAAGCTACAAGCGTTCCGACGGTGTCTTCATTTATAAGTGTTAATCTCATTTCACTTCCAAATGCAATATAGTTGACCAGATTTACGGCATCCGCTACAGATATCTGTCAAGAAATGAAAGGAGTATGTGTATCTGCGTTTGAAATCTCCACATTATTGATGGAACGTGCATAATCAGTAATTTTTTATCAAGTATAGCGGGAGAAGCACACCAGAACTAAATATTTAGATCCTCTCACTATGTGATATGTGACATGTTTGTGTAATTTATCATTATATCTTGTGTATTTATTTAATTTATGCTGCTCCGTGCCAGAGTTTAGTATTTATACGACTTGTAGCAGTACTTTAATGGTCATCATTAAAGTACACCTGTTCATTAAAGTATTGGTATTCGACCAAATGGCCACGTGACATAGTGACAGCGCAGGTATCGATTATTCTCCTTTCGACAATGGTACTGGTGCAGTTTAGAATAAAGTCAAAATGTTTGACACTAGTAATGGAAACAATGAACTTTCACCCCCAGAAATTACGGCAAAGGCACTTAATGTTACCAATAGCCTGTTGCCACAAAAGTCAGTAAAGATTTTCGACAAAAAAATATGTTTACAATTCATGGATTGGAGAGTATCAAAAGTTATAAATTTGTTCTCACAAAATATATTCCTAATATATTTCGAAGAATTGTTTCAAAGTATGAACTTTGTGAACTCACTATTCTATTTTGAAATCAACACTCTACATTAGGAAAGACATTAACTTATCTAAATACTCAAATAGGTGGCCTATATATTAGTAACAGTAAATAAACTTTATTTAAAATAAAGTCAGTTCTGTTCATGCTAACATAATAGTTCATAATACTATAGCAAATGATGTTTCCATCAACTCAATTTTTTCCAGTTTTTCTATACTTTCTTTTAGGTTAAATTGGGTCACACTTTAACAGCTATTTATAAGGAAGTAACCAATACTTCTGCGCCAGCGTACTACATACTTCGTCTCACCTTACGATTATAACATATCACTCAAACCAGAAAGAATACTTTGGAATGAAATCCTTAATTTGGATACATGATCGAGCATAAACAGTCCTATGAAACTTAACTATAATGGTAATTAAACGCTCGTATCATAATTACTAATATCGCTTCGCTCGCTCGGTTAATAATAATACTCGCGTTTTAATTATTACCATTATAGTCTCGTTGCATAATATACCATTAAGTTAGCTAATATTTTTTACGTATTTCTGCCGATAGCGGCACAAATATGACAATAGTATAAATATCTTCATTTCATTCCATAACTGAACAAATCGGATGTGTTACATTTAGATAACTTTATCTGCTCATTATTGTTTGTGTTGTAAAGATTCTGTTCTTTTAAAATATCTACCGTTGTACAAAAGTATAGATACCCATCTTAGCTAGACTAATAATTTCTCAGATGTTTTACATACACAGGTGGTATGGGAATGACATTTTCATATAGCTCCCTTACTGTGGCGAGCCTTCTTATTACGTCACAGTTTTAAAAACAGTTATGCTTTCTGGATGTGGTTATGTAACCCTCCAGTAGTCGCGTGGGCTACATATGTAACCCAGACATTTTGTTTTTACAAGTGCTCATCTCCTTCTGCTTTTATGATAGTAGGGGTTTTGCTAGCTTCTTGGCGCGATATGTTCTAAACGGTAAGTTGGCTATAATGTATTTTAGCGAGACAGTATTTTTGTTATTTGCGATTAATCTCAATTGCGAACATCTGGGCTACATACGTAGCCCGCGCGACCACTAATGTGGCACTTCTTGAAATGGCTACTTATAGAAAGTTTTGCCGTGTGGGAGCTCCTGAGGACGATTGACTACTTACACTTACACACAGTGGCTTAATGAAGCTCTAAATGAAAGTAGTGAGTGACATTGAGCTTGACGATAATGATGAAGGAGAAGAGGACGATGTTTTCCCAGATTTGCATTACCCAGATACAGAGGAAACCTGTGATGAAAATGAATCAAGTGACGAAGCAACGGATGGTGAACCAGGTAATTATCATTATTATGTGGCTAAAGATAACTTTAAATGGAGAAAGGAACAACCCCGTCAAAATGCTAGGACAGGTTCGCACAATATCGCTCTCCATCTTCCTGGACCAAAAGGCCTAGCTGTTGGATCTGAACAAATGTCATAAAATTTAGAACCACTTACAAAACATTTACATTACTGAAATAAAAGATCAATTTCAACGTGATCGTGATACCAATCTAAGGGATGAGACAGAGATTTGGGCAGTCATTGGTGCACTGTTTCTAACTGGTGTTTTTTGAAATAATAGAAAAAAACAGGAAACAAGCACGGGATAATTCCAAAGATTCCGTTGTCGAGGCATGTTACTTAGTAATGAGTCAGTGCACTGTTTCTAACTGGTATCTGGGAAAATAATAGAAAAAAACAGTAAACAAGCATGGCATAAATATCCTGGGAGCTCATAGAGCCACAAATAGCAAGAAAAACAGAACGGAATACTATATGAGCATCACTAAGAAAGCGTGCTAAGAATCCTCTCGGAATACATTGAAGACGTCCGCAGAACACAAGTCACAGAGCCTGACAACAAGGTAGGGAGGTGCTACTTATGCGGAAGAAGCAAGGATAAATCTGCCAGGAAGAGTTGCAGCATGTATTAAAGAAAGGTTTGCAGTAATCATTCCACGGCGGTGTGTAAAGTGTGTCTACAAGAGGAATTGTATACCAAATAGTGTTTTTGTGATTGTGAGTGTTTTTGTGATTGTGTCATATTTTGAGAGTATTAATAGACATTTATACGGTGAGTGTTGGAGCAATGTAAGCATGTAATACATGTAGTTGTTTCCACTACTATTAACTTGATTAAATGATTCGGGACTGTAAAGGAGCACTATAAAGGTGTTTACCCAGTATTTTACAAGACATATAGTCTCCGTTAATTTAATATCAAATTATCTTGAAACAGTTCATAAAACTCAATTTGAATGTAAGTAAACACTATAAATAAGTAAGGGAATATCCCAGAAGGTTACTAAATCAATTATAAACAATGCATAAAGTAAATTTTATACCAACTACATATGTAGTCCACGCGACCACTCAAGTCACAAATCGTCACGTGACTACTCGAGGGTTAATTTCAGCAGGAATGATTGACAGTTGAAGATGGGACGGTGTGAGATAGTCGGTGCGCTTCGGAGACTATGATTTGGGAAGACACATGAAGGCTGGCCCACGTTCGAAGACCGGTGTCCCTTTTGGTCCAGATTGCTGTGTTTGTAGATTCACGTCCACTGTGTAGACGAATGTCGGGTAACTCTAAGCTCCATGGACCCCGGACTCATTTGAACATCATTTCACCCATTTCATTCATCGTCCGATATGACTTAACATTGTAGGACGTGCATTACATTAAAAAAGTCCACTATGTGGTTTACACCCTATCTGGTATCCTATCTGTGGATAGGCAAGGATTTTTGCTTGTGGTGGTGAGTGGGAACGTAGACCTCAGGTTGTGGAGGTAGTAACTGGTGATGAAAGTGACACTAATATCGCTAATGTCTTCAGTTACATTTTCTTTTTCATCCTCAATCGTCAAACGCCTATTTTGAATATGTTCCTAGCGAGTCACTGTACTGTTCTAAGAAATATTTGCTGAATTGAAATTTTCATTACTTATTCTTTATTTTAGCGGTGCGTCGGAATGTTAAACATAATATCACTAAACGTAATATCACTCAACTGAGGCCGAAATCACTCTTCAACACTTTAAATTTTCGCGAAGCACAATTATTTTGTGCGAACATACGTCTTCAATGACGAAACTTTTCTTAACAAACAAATGCCTGGCTGAAGCCTGTCGGATGACTGACCGAAGACTGAAGATTACTCGTAGACTAATGGATTACCTTCTTATAGGATAGGATATCAACTCCAAGCCTAAATTCAATGCTCTTTATTGACTGTTTTACATGCTTTTGAAAGCATCAGCCTGTCATGGTACCGCTCTAAATTATTTTCTTGGTTTTACTGCTATATCACATGACTCCCTTTATCACGTGACGCAGGTTCTTCTCTGATTATGTGGTACTTTCACTTGTACATCCACTGCTGAACATAACACAATTGGTCAAATAAATTGTTATCTCTCGCCGAAACGCCAAATGCTGTAAACTTCTTGCCATGTAACTTCCAAAGATTGCTTTTAGGACATCTTAAACTACGGATTCAGGAACGTTTTCACATAGACAAAAATATTGTTACATATAAAATGTGTAGTTGTGCAAGTTTCAGTATTCTTCTATTACATAATTATACACGATATAATCCTTATAACGAAATATAGGAAAATTACATCCTAGCTGAAATATGGTGTCAAGTAGGAGTGTTCCCGTATTTATTTGAACCAATTGCATTTAATACCTTGCAATGTTTAAGTTAACAAATTTCAGTCGTATTTAGCTCTCGAAACAAAAGTATCAGCTGAATAAGAGAGAGGAGAGTTGCATCTTTTTTAAAAGAATGTTATGAAAAGTTATTTACGTAATTTGCCGCTGTAAAGGGGAAGCTTCATCAGAAAGAAATGCCATTGATTTTATATTGTGCATAGATTATATAGACAATTATGTTGTCTTAAAAACATAAGGTGTTAAGTGTTTCGATCTACATTTCGCCATCAGGTATATAGATGTTAAATTTGTAATATTGACTCATTATTTCACAGTGATTGATTATATACTGCTATTCAAAACTTATAGGTGAACAGACGTGTCTTATACCTTCTGTACAGCAAGGGTCACCAATGCCACATTTCATTCTTGTACCACCTATGCAAGAACGCCCGAGAATTAGTTGAACCTGCGTGCAGATATCTCTGAAGTTGGATATTAGGCACAGAATGCATTTAACGTGAACAGAGAATTCCATAACATGTGCCATTGGAATTAATACGTTTTGAGGTTAGAATCTAACAAATGTTTTAGGAAAGGCCTGTAGTTTTAAACAAGGTAATTAAAAAGAACGGTGGATATACAAAACTTAACTTTCAACAAAGTTCAGTATGTTTAAAGTAAGTGACAGTAACATAGCTAGTAAAATACCCACCCAAAACTTACGTTATACTGTAAAATTTTTAAAAAGATGTTGCTTTCTTCTGAAATTGGCTCTAAAAATTGTGATTAACATACCATATGTTCAACGTAGCTTCTTATCTAATTATATGTACCTACAACTTGAATTTTCTGAGAGTCTATGAGGCGCCCTTCATTCTGAGTGATTGTTGCAAACTTGTAAACCGTTAGAGCGTTAATGAACATGCCAAACAACTTAAAAAGGTACTAAAATTAGGTAAAGTAACTGTACCTCATATGGCCTACCTAAGGATAATTATTTTTTTACATTTTTGTGAGTGGCAATAAATTATTGCGTTTGCTTACAATATAAAGTTCATCAAACTTGACATGTCATATTATAATGTGGAACAACTAAAATGATTACACAAGCCACAATAAGAAATATACAAAAAAGATTAGTTTTGGGTATTTTGAGTGCACTGTATTCCAAATATGGCCTATTTAATTTCTGTTAGTAGCACATTTAAAATAATGGAGACTAATGAAACTAAGGAAATGTGATTTAGGGTATGCATTATGTTTATTATCACCAGATAATATAAGCTGAACTTTCACCTCCGGCTATGGGCTGATCCCTCATCCTGGAATCTCTGATAGAGACACTTCTGATTCTCATACCATTATTTGCAGGCCTAAGGTTCGCGCGGTTTAGAAGGCCCTATGCTCCACTTAGGAACTACAGGAATTCATTCATTATATAGTGAGATTCCCTATGTGATAAAATTTTTAGGATTTTTTTGAATAGCTGCTCCTGTTGTAATTGCACAAGAGACAACAGTTACATTTTCTCTATGTTCATTGCAATTATATGCACTCTGCGTGCATCCTTGTTTGCGAGTACCTATGGTTCTTTGTGTAAATTCAGTCTGCAACCTTTCTCATCCAATGTTAAAAAGTCCTTCAGGATTTCCAAAAATACAAATATCTTCAAGGAGGGTTTTAACCTTTTGAAAATGGTCTTGAACAACTACTATTTTAACTTCTGTGTCCTAGCTGGATTAAGAGTTTGGGATTTTCTGATATAAGTTTCCTTGCCCAGTTACGGGTTGCAATCTCCTTAACATCAGAAAATTTATGAGTAATATTATTTTTCTTGCAGTTTCTGTAGACACATAATTTTAAAATGTTAGTTGTTATTGGATATCCCACTTCTGCCAACCTCATTATACGTGCACAGAGTTCATCAGTTTGTTCTTCAGACAAAGTAAATTTTTGCCCCAATTTTGCTTTGAATTTACATCCAGACTTGACATACCTACGGAAAGTTCTTCGTAGAACAGAAAATTCTTTTTCTGCTTGATAGTCTGACATTTTTGTCTTACTGATGGCTTCCATAGCTTTTGTTGGGTCATCTAGGCTCCATCCACGGGGTATCTTATCGTGATTTGAAATCATTACTACAGAAAATAAATAAAAAAACTTATCAGTAAAAGTCTATACCCAATATGGCCTGCTATGGCTAAAATGTATACTCAGTATGACCTAATAGGCCATTTTGGATCCACATTACAAGCAATTCATTTCACACATATAGCTACACAAAGGTTGTTGCATTTATTAAAGTTATTATATAATTTAAAACAGTATAGTTACATGAAGTGATTGACACGGTAAGACGTTTGTAGAAAAATTCTAATCTATCAGTAACACAAAGGCTTATCTGCATAAAGTAATAACACTTGGGCGGCAAACAAACGAATCTCAACTGTGAAATGGCTGTTAGTCACTGCACACTGGGTGTAACACAGAGATAATTGAAATAACTTACCAAACGTGAATGAGCAGCCATCTAGCAAATTGCCATCATAGTTACCAGGAAATAGCTACTAGGCCATATTGAGTAGCAGGCCATATGGGGTACAGTTACCTATATATTTTATTTTAAACGATTCAGTATATTTTATTGAATGAGAAATTGTTAGATTAAATTATTCTTTTATTGTAATAACCTTAAAAGTAGTAGTGGTGGTGGTGGTGGTGGTGGTGGTGGTGGTGGTGGTGGTGGTGGTGGTGGTGGTGGTGGTGGTGGTGGTGGTGGTGGTGGTGGTGGTGGTGGTGGTGGTGGTGGTGGTGGTGGTGGTGGTGGTGGTGGTGGTGGTGGTGGTGGTGGTGGTGGTGGTGGTGGTGGTGGTGGTGGTGGTGGTGGTGGTGGTGGTGGTGGTGGTGGTGGTGGTGGTGGTGGTGGTGGTGGTGGTGGTGGTGGTGGTGGTGGTGGTGGTGGTGGTGGTGGTGGTGGTGGTGGTGGTGGTGGTGGTGGTGGTGGTGGTGGTGGTGGTGGTGGTGGTGGTGGTGGTGGTGGTGGTGGTGGTGGTGGTGGTGGTGGTGGTGGTGGTGGTGGTGGTGGTGGTGGTGGTGGTGGTGGTGGTGGTGGTGGTGGTGGTGGTGGTGGTGGTGGTGGTGGTGGTGGTGGTGGTGGTGGTGGTGGTGGTGGTGGTGGTGGTGGTGGTGGTGGTGGTGGTGGTGGTGGTGGTGGTGGTGGTGGTGGTGGTGGTGGTGGTGGTGGTGGTGGTGGTGGTGGTGGTGGTGGTGGTGGTGGTGGTGGTGGTGGTGGTGGTGGTGGTGGTGGTGGTGGTGGTGGTGGTGGTGGTGGTGGTGGTGGTGGTGGTGGTGGTGGTGGTGGTGGTGGTGGTGGTGGTGGTGGTGGTGGTGGTGGTGGTGGTGGTGGTGGTGGTGGTGGTGGTGGTGGTGGTGGTGGTGGTGGTGGTGGTGGTGGTGGTGGTGGTGGTGGAGGAGGAATAAATAATTACGTTGCTTTTCTGGGTTAGGGATACGAATATTTGCATTTATAGATCAGTATAATGGCTTGTATTAAAAAAACTATTTAATCATGAATTTTAACAATTTACCTCTGATTGTTTACCTACAATTCAGCCTAGTTAGCAAGAGTTCATAATGATATAGGTAAGTAGCCAGATTGCAATTAGTTTAACTAGCAAATAACATTGCTTATCACTTCACATCACATAGGTTCCTTCCTTCCTTCCTTCCTTCCTTCCTTCGACATTTCACCGTCTGCGCCCCTTACTGTATCTTTTAGAGCGCTGATCTAGAATAAAATTTATTTTCTGTAACAAAAAAAGTACTTGTATGTTGAGTGGTTTTACAATGAAAATTGAATTTTTATTTATGAAAGTCCATTAATTGCTATCGTTCTTTAGCTGCCAATTGGTGCCCAAAAATTCAACAAATCTCATGGAACAATCAGTGTATTCACCTGAACTGGCTCCAGCCGAATTTTTCTTTCCAAAATTCAAGTTTGCACTTCGAGGTACCCGTTTTCAGTCGATAGAAGACATAAAGAAGAAGTCATTGTAAAATCGCAACACATATTTGAAATGCACTAACAAATTGGCGACATGTAAACAAACGGGATGACAGATGACAATCAAACACCGCGTGCGTGTAGAGGAAAGATTTACCAACCTAGCGACGGCAATAATTTCGAATTCCCTCGTATACGTGATTTTTATATGATCAATTTCTGGTTCTTTATTGACACATTAGTATCTTTAAACGGATGTCTTAACGTGCAACGAAGTTCCAGAGTCTTTAGTCTTGCTATCAGAGTACTTGCAAACCAATCGTATGACACATTTGTTTCTCACCATGTATTTGGAAAGGCCAAAAGACTGATTTTCCTGCACGTATACAGTACTTAATAAATAATACATGTACAACTTTCTTCAAAAAATATAAGCTTGCCCATAATGTGTTTAAGGGTTTTGCAAGTGATAATATGACAGGCACTTTTCACCACGTCGTTTCTTTTCGTGACTTCCATATGAAAAGTGTTTTGCTGTGGTGAAGGGATATCGATTCCTAAAGTTGAGCGATGACAGCTGAGGTATACACCCCAACTTCTCCCATCCCCGGGCTTCATCCAATACCGCTTGACTTCTCGACATTAGACTTGCAATGAGGGTGGCTCGCTGCACATCTGTTGCCAAGCCTCATGATAGAATTAGCATATGGAGTAAGAGGTGAAAATTAGAAAGACAAAATAGCTACTGCATTACCTCACTGAGGTTCATACCACTAGCTTTTTGATTCTATTGAATTCTTTCAAAGTTAATAAAAAAAAAGAGAAATGCTCCAACAAATGACTGATATGCAAATCAAACCAAACATTCAGTTTGTGAGCTAACAAATGAAGTTGAATTCAAAGAGTTGCAATTAAATAATTTTCGGTTATCTAAAATAAAACTGCACAATCAGTTCCTTGGCGTAACAGCGGGCCCGACCCGGCCAACCGCTCTGCCGGCCTAACGTCCACATATGCAAGGCGGGGCTGAAGGTCATCACACTAACAACAGTATCACGGTACCTATCGTACGTGGCTCCTCAATTTCCTCAGGATGCTGAGCGACTACGGTTTTATAACGCACTTCCTCAAGGGTGGGATGGAATCCAGGTGCATTCCGTGGCAAGGAAGCCAAGTACAACGCTCTAGCCCACTATGCCACCACGCGGGATTGCACATTCAGTTAAATTGTTCAGAATTAGCTGGTTTATTGCAAAATTTCCTCTTCTGTTTACTTTCATTCCTATTACTGTCCCTTTAAACTTTGATGACATTTATCACTAATTTCTATAAGAGCATCTGAAACAGAAAAGGTAAATTTTATGTCACTATGAATGGAATTATAAGTAAGAGCTACTTATGAAGGAATGATAGAACCAAAGTATACATATACCTAAGCCGTTATCATTAGGAGACCAAAGCTTCTGAGTCACATATTGATTCACTAATTCTTACTGTGCATTTTCTTAATGTGTTTCCTGTTACTGAGCAATATTCCGTTTTTCCCAAAAATGTTCTACTAAAATAACTTGAATTGTCTAACAATTCCTCCCGGTTATTTTAAATTTTATTATTTTCTCTGATTGTTGCATAAAAGCTCGGCTAAACATCTTATACTGAACTATCCATCAAATTGGATGAATTACAGAGGTCTCATGCTAAATCCACGCATTGAAATTTTAGGACAATAAGTAATTTTTGTAGCATTATCTGAATAACGCAATGTCAAATCGACTTTTTGTTTGCAGCGCATGGAAAAATATAAAAAGCTATATAAATGCAATTTGTCTATTGCAGTGTGTGTAGTGTTTAACGCCCGCTTTTACTACATACGGCACCGCAGGCGGTGACAATGATACATGAGATGAAGATGGAGCACCAGTGGAATGAGATGGCGGGGGAAACCGGAGGTCCTGGAGAAAACCCGCCCCAACGCCGTGTTGTCCACCACAAATCTCACTTTGCGTTCGCCTGGGATCGAACCCGGGCCGCCTTGGGCTCTATTGCAGAACCCCTGTTCGCAATTCATGTTGAAAAATGAAGTCGACAATTTTTATGGCACACTGACCTAGATTGAACGTTGCTTTCACCCACAGAGACAATTACCTTATAATTACCTTTCATATTTTATATTATATACGTATATATTTCAATCAAAGCTTATAATTCAGTACATAGCAGTTACAGGTCATTTTTATCTATAGTACAGTGAAATACAGTGTCTTTTTCAGTATATTCTCCACAGTATGCTTTAATGATTGCGGAATTAATATTACACTGCGCTACAGTGTATTTTATAAAAGAGTCACAAGTTAATCTACTGCAATTTTCACATGATCGCTAGCTGTACTATGGGAAAGTACACTCGAGGTCACAAGGTCGGTGGGTTTATAAAAATGTTTTGGATTTAGTTTTCCTGATTGGCCTTAGACCTTTTAAAACGCAGTCTCTGTTTGTTTCCACAAGGTTACATAACATCCGATGAGTCATGAATTGATTACTACAGTCTGATTTTTAAAAGAGGGTGAATGACAGTAGTCAAACAAGGGCCGTGGAGGTTAATGGGGGAAGGTCGTTGTTATGGAAACAAAAGTTTGCCACATTGTTTACACTATTTAATCACCTATTCCTCAGGTCAGTTATCGCTAGTTATGTGCGGAAGCAAGGACTTCTGGGTGTTTAGTTTTCTTATGTGTTGTTAGGCTTCTTCGCAATGGACTTTAAAATAAGTGAGGTGACTGTTTCTAGAATATCTAAAGAGAGGAAGATACAGCCAGGGCCATCACGAATTGTAGCTCATGGGAAACAAAGGGTATTTCCATAGTTTCCAATTAAATGTCACAAGAGAAATGATCTGTGGTTATTATTATCGGAAGATCATATATTGTAACGTTAAAGAGAAATGCTGGAAAAAGAACTTGCACGTAATAGAAACCTTGTGAAACCGCCGGTCACACGGTGTCAAAAGGTTGGACTGATGGCATACTTGAGAGTGCCACTAAAGTATCTATAAAAACTGTGACCGCTTTATTATTAGTTATGCCAGTATGTAGCAGGTTTTGTTACAGGCACCCTCCTGCTCTTCAAATCGAAAAAATCTGGGGACTACCACGAGGACATGAACCTTGACCTTGGACTCTGACGAGTCAACACCGGCGGTACTGACACGATCATTTTAGTTGACAGTCGTTGATAAATTATCTAAAAACTATTCACGGCTGTAAAGACGCTACAATATATCCTGAGAACTACATACTTTTGTTCCTATAATAGGCTAATGCAAATTAAAGGACTCGTTTTCGTAGCGAAGATTTTGAACACTTGCTTATATATTTCGATTATTGAGAGGGTAAATGTGTATATCTATCTGCTTCTCGGCAACATTACAGCTCCCACGTGGTGAAATAAATATCTTTAATTCCTCTTATTTTAAAATTCATATCCATATGCCGGAGTTGGGGTACTCCAAAATGTCGATGACAGCAGGTAATGTTTCATCAAGCAAAACAAAAATATCTTCATGAATAGGGAAAGTCATGGTACAGCTTACGGGAATACTAATGCAGTGGTGCTTACATAATACCCTTAAAAATTAAAAAAAAAACTTCACAATAAATATTTCGCTTAACTTCTAGAGCAATTCAATGTTTTTATTCAGAGAAATATACAAAATCTCTGACAAAGGAATATATTCTTCATTACCTCAATATACCTTCACACATGTCTAACAAGGGAACTATTACTCACACCTATACGCGCTTGAGAGTTTGATAGCACAATCTCTGCTCTAGGTGTGGCCTGTGCGCCAGAAATCGGGTACGAAGTATAGCTGGAAGTACCCGAAAATGAACCAGAATGCTTAGGAACATATAGACAGAATAATAGAGCGTTGTGCATTGTTATCCCTACGAGCAGCGGTCTACTCATGGCATACTAAGAAGCGCCGTCCCCGACACCGACAACACAGCTGACGGCTGACAGCTATTTGCAAGTTGTCGCATGTGGCACTATCCAGGCGTCAGCCTTGGGCGTTGTGGTTCTACTCCGCAGCAGGTATTTGGTGCACGTGGTTTATCTACAGCGGGCATCAAACATCACATCTTCAGGTGCTTAGCGCTGTGAATACAGTGATAGTTCGCTTGTGAGGTTATTCCTGTAAAACTGACCTCTGCTTCCAAGTAGCTCTTCATTAGTCATGCTGGTTTTGTCAGATGTTTGTTTTCAGAGATTCAAATTGAACTATGAAGCTAAAGCTATTACAGACCATCATTTCGAATATTAGAACTAATCTTATGTTACTGAAGGTATTAAAATGTATTATAGTTGTTACATGAAAGGTATCTTCTTACAAGTTGATTAACTTGAGACAGACAGAAAAACAGAGAAGGGATGTAGGTGGGCGAGAGATTTTAGTATGTCGCTTACGCATGTGACAGAATTTCAACAATTTAGGAATTATTATACATAAGCAAACAGATCTCTTGGCAATTTAGTTCGCAGTAATGTGAAATATACATTTTGCTTACCAAAAATTAAGTTTTTTTTTGAATCCATGTATTTTTAGAGCAAATATCTACTATCAACAGCCATAATTTCTTACATATTGGAAGATAAAGTCTCTTATATTTGCTTTTACGTAAACTGACTGGCTCTCCTTATGTTGCTGGTTTAACCAAAAGTTATTTCTACATTTTGTTTCTATGCATCTGATTTCACGTATAACCTCTTGATAGCTCAGGACAGTGAAATGAACAATATTGCATCAGAGTGTGCTTCATTTACGGACTTGTCAGTCTTCTTATTAAGAGTAGTATGTTTTCAGGTTGGTTGGTTAGTGTTTATTTTGTCGCAGAGGATACAGTGGCAGAATCAACGCACAGCAGGCCTTGTGGTATGAAACGTATCGGAATTGAATTCGAATACTTTCTGAAAGGCCAATAACCGCACATTACGTAGGTCAGCAGGAGGTGTGAACACGTGGGAGCAAAACAGATAGTCTATAATGAAAGGCATTCTTCGTTTGGCGCAGCAGTTTCGACCATACAAAAACATCGGGTACTAAACTATGTGATTAGTTTGTGCGAACATTGTTACTCGTAAAACCAAGAGCAAAGCAACTTATATGAAGCAAACAACTTGTACTAAGGTACCAAGTATCAATTAAATGCACTTGTACGCATGAATTAAATTAAAGTCTTTGATAAGAGTTAGATTTCTTAGAATATATATTTAATTGAATAACTTACTAATACATTGGTTCTCCTAAGTTATCCATTTTGTTGCAATTACTATATTAAACTAAATATTTTGGATCCCTGGAACTGTGCTGTTCTATTCATTCTATATATGTGCCGTATAAGCTGATTTCGTTATCACTTGTATTTGAATAACCTGAAATAGGTTAGACTTAGTTGCCTAGTTGGCCCTATTCAATCAATTAGTTTCATATCTTTTTAAATGGATCCTGTGAATTAACTATACAGGGTTTAAAACACTTTACTCTTAAAACCTGAAAGTAAGAAGTAAGCAGTTCCTTCCATGATGTTTCGGAATGTATAATTCATTTGTGTATTTCCATTTTAGTGATTTATGATGCAAATTGTAGCCATAGCGAACAATAGCCGCCTCAGTGCTTCGACTAATGATAACAAAGTATAAATACTCCAACGTCTAAGTTATACATTAAATGTTGAAGTCATAATTTTTGCTAGTTTAAACCACCATTTTTTCGGAATTAATTTAAATTGCATCTAACATTCTTGGTGTATCAAAGATGGGTTTATCGCACCACTCCATGATTCTCTCTTAGTATAATGTCTGTGTTAGTCCTCTTTGTAGCAATGGAGTCCTGTGTGCAGGTTGGTTGTAAAGACAACGTTCGTTTGAAGATGAAACCCTTTGGACCACGCTTCGGAGTCTATTCTTTGAGATGAATTAGTGGCAAGTTATCTTGTCGTAGCAGCTAGGAAGATCAAAGCATCTGAATCAAAACAAAAATAAATATTTGGTTTCAACAGAAATGTCTCTTGTGCTCAGTTGAGAGCTTGCCGCAAATTACTATGTAGGTCACTTATTCCATTCACCATCTTAGAAGTCACATTATCACTCATATTTAATTAAAGAACCTAGTCAGCATGTAATCCAACACGAGATTGAGTACAATTACCAGATCCAAATTAAACTTAGTGAAAGGATATAGAAAACCAAAGGATGTTTCGGCGTATTTCTTGTTTATAATATGTTAAAATTGCTTGCATTACAATTACTTTGTTTATAGCATTTGAAATTAGGTAGTGTAACACGAGCTTATGAGTTCCATGTCTTTCAACTGAAACTAAAATAGAAAATGATTTATACTTACTTCTTGAGAGGGGGTATTATGTTTACCTCAAATATAACAGCACCTAAACTCGAATCTCGGCTAGGATGTTATCCAAACAGGCCTTCTTCGTTGTTTCGGCGTATTTCTTGTTTATAATATATTAAAATTGCTTTTATTACAATTACTGCATTTATAATATTTGAAATTAGGTAATGTAACCCTAGCTTATGTGTTCCAAGTCTTTAAACTGAAACTATAATTGAAAATGATCTGTGCTCACTTCTTGAGTGGGAGTATTATCTTTACCTCAAATGCAGCAGCACCTATGTTCAAATCTTGGTTAGGACGTTATCCAAATAGGTTTCTTTCGGTGTCCACCTTTTAGGTATACACGTATATCAAGTAAGATATAGTAACTCTGGAACACATAACACAGATACCAATATTATGGGACATACTCGCTTGTTACAATACTGCAGCTCCTTATCGAAGTATCCACTTATTGACTTAAGGTTAAATGCCATGGGTTGAGGAGATAGTTTTCTTGATCCTCCGGATTTTTTACTCTCTTCTCTAACCATTTCATCGTATTTTATGATTTCCTTCTGACCTTCTCTCCTATCAATTATCTCTACTCCTCCATCTTATTTGTTCTGAATCTTAAATTTGAAGATTCTCTGTCTTTCTGACTCTTTCTCTCTGCCTCTTTCTCGTTTTCTCTCAATTTCTCTCCCTCTTCCTTTCCTTTGCAAAAATGACCGCCTTATTCTTCTTCATCTTTCAATCTATTTTCCTGACAACTTCAAGATGCCCCTCACATTTTATTTGATTGCCTCATTTTCTGTTTTGAAAGATATGAACTTGAATTATTGCTTCAATCCTTAGCTTACACTTTTCAAAACCACTTACAGAATTTTGGTTTGAATGATGAATGATGAATTACAGAACTTACTTGTATTGCAAGGTTTCCTCGAACAAAATATTTCTTTAAATTAAGTTATTAATTTTGATTTTTACTGTTTGGCATCTTGATGATATTGTATTGTATTTTTTGACTTTAATTTTATTATATTCAATTTATAATTTGTAAACGACATTACTAATACAACTTTTGGTATAATAGAAATCACAAAATTGGAGAAATGATGTTGAGGATGATTATCATGATCATGATCATGATACGTATTTACTTAAAAAAAATCTCATCTGTACTTTGCTCTAAACGATTGTGGCCAGTTGACTGCAAATGATAATTGACAATCTGGAAAAGCCAATAATAAAACACTGTTTTAATCAAGTAATTTACATATTTCTTTGCTATAAGCAAACACTGACATATGTTTAACACTATTGTGTTTTGAAAAGTGATATGCTGTATTTTGTTGGGAAAAAAAGAACAAATGTAAATACGTGACACGAAAGACTTAAAAGAAATATCAACAATAATGAACTCTCAACGTCAGTCGTTCCTCGATTTACATTTTCGCAATTACTGTATGTCGCTAATCTAAATAGTTTTATTTCTAAATAAATAAACTGTATAATTGTTGAAACAGCGCGGTTTTAGAAGAACTTTCAGGAAAATATATAAGCTGCCACAGGTCAACTAGAATGAATGTTCCTATAACTTGATAAAATAACAAAAAGATAAAATAAGATACACGAAAATAATATATGAATGTCGTGCCCCGGGTCATTGGTTACTATTTATTTCAATTTTCTTTCACAATTCATATACATCACTAGAAACTCTTGTAATAAAGATAAAATTATAATGAAATAGTGAAAGTTATATAGCTATAAACTAATGGAAAATAAATTTAATAAGGATAAATCGAGAGTAGATGGAGGGCTATCCACCCAAGGAGTTTCGACAAAACCGAGACACCCGTCAACACTTCTATCCTGAAAGAGACCACCAGAAGAGAGATGATATGAAATGATAATGGAGATGAAATGGCGTGAGAGGGGGGACATAATTAACCTTCCCAGCATTCGCCAATCATCATTGAGTGAATAAATTCCTATATTTCATTAAGAGAACCATAGGGCCTTCTGAACCGCGCAACCTCGAGGCCCTTAGGCAACGTGCTGGGAATCACAGGTTTCCTGATCAGAGAGTTTCCCGGATGAGTGATCAGCTCAAGGCTAGAAGTGAGAGTACGAGAGAGATGGGGTTATAGGAAAGATAATGGAGTAGTTTGTGGAATGCTGGCGGGGGAAACCGGAAGACCCAGAGAAAACCCGCCCAGCGTCTTGTTCTCCACCACAAATCTCACTTTGTGGTCACTTGGGATGGAACCCAGACTTGGTGAGAGAGAAGCGGTCTAACCACTCAACCATGTCATGGTCTTGCTAGTTATCTTTAGCTTTTCATATCATATGCTCATAATATACCAATTTACAACAACATACCACATTTATTTCTAAAATTAGACATTTTTTAAAACGTTTTCATCCTTTTTATGTCTCTTAGATTTACTTTTGTTATACTCCACATAATGCAACGTTTCCCTGTAACAGTTAATCGCTACCTACGTACCATTTGTCTCGCTTTTATCACATTAAGTTTTAAATTCGGATCTTGTTCACTGCCGTCCTTAATTCGAAATAACAATGAGAAAACAAAACCGTTGAGAAAGCGATCGTCATGAATGGAATTTACATTAGCTAAGGCTGTAACAGTTTTCAGGAAGTTGACATGGGTTAGCCATAATCCATCCCTCTCCACGGTATTCGGCATCGCTATGGAGTCAATAATCTCGTTATTATGGCCCAATTAACACCACTCATTTTTCCCACCCTCACAATCAAAAGCTTTGTTGCGCCCTGGTTCTGACATTTGAATTCACGGCAGTGTTTCAGCTGCAACGCTTGATCCTAAATTATGATTTTCACTTGACACTAATTTTAATGTTGCTTGAGTATTAAAAACTTGAATACACTAGCTGTTCCGTGCCACCGTCACTGTGGCCAATTGAGCGCAAGGTAAATATTTCAGAATAGAGAAACAGATCACTATATTTTATTGCTATAAAAAACTCTTAAAAGTTATATAAGTATAATTGATGAAGTTAACCGGCTATGCACGTCCACTTACGTGCTGAGACCATGGCTTATTTCACTCATTTCAATTGAAGATTTGTTACGCAAATGTCCTTAAACATGCTTTAGACCCAACTTTTAAACAAACGTTTAGGCACGTGGAGCGCCATCCAGGTATTATAATTCATTTTTATTTGTGCTTTTAATAGTAGCAAATAAACTTTAATTGTAAGAATCCTTTTCATATATATAATAAACTGATGAGAGGAGGTTTTTTGCATAACATGGTATGATTTTATTTATATCTTAACTCAGTTTTACAGGTCAAGCTACTGACACCAACTTTTTGAAACTGCACGTATGAATTTATTCGGCTAATATCTTTATAATGTTAGATATCTGATCTTTATTATCTTAGATAATAAGGACAGGTCAATTTCACACATTTAGAACACCATCTCCTTGGTGTCTTCTTCAGGCTTCTCCCACATTGGTAACAGCGTCCTGTCACCTTGACGACATTAGAGTTATAGAGTTTTCATAAAAATATTTGCACGCCTACTAATCTCAGATGGGATTTGGTCCATTTTTGTCCTTCTTTGAATTTGAGGCATCACCATATTACAGCAATGCTTTGTAAAAAAATAGTTCTGTTAGTTGTTTTTCTGGGTGGTGGCTTGTAGACCCAAAGTGTATTTATTGAAGCTGTGTGGAGCAGATAATAAAAAATAACCATGGGCAAAATCTATGTTATCGACTCCAACTTAATTCATATTATCAAATATCACCACTTTCTGTTTCCTTTTGTCGCAAGTAGCTTCATCTATTGCTCTATCGTGGTGTGTAGTCGATAAAATCATAACTTTTTTCGGGAAATATGAAGCAAGAGTCACGTCTTTTTGAAACTCAAAACAGCGCAGAATTTTTTCTATTTTATTATTTGGTAAGAGGAAACATTTCCTGAACTATTGCTTTGACGATAGGGAGATTTGGTTGTATACCTACTTCCAAATGGAAACATTGTTTTAAAGAAATGGGTACTTACAAAAAGAAAGCGGTTGCACACGTGGATGACATGGTAATTCACACCATAGAATTACTTCACCACAAACAAAGCTTTTAAGAGCAGCTACTGTAGTTAGGTAGAATTTTAGCTAAGCTTTCGTCTGGGAGGTACGCAGAGCCACGACTGCGTAGTGTCCATCGTAGCTAAGTGCTAATAGATGCCTAATGTGTAGGATAAAAGCAGTGTATGGCACCTGTCTTCCAGGAACCTAACCTAGGGTTAAGGAGGAAATATTCGGGAAGGAGGAGTGAACTGAGGGGATATTAAAAGTGGTAGAATCTGAGGAGAGACGACAGCAGAGAGCAGAATCTCTAACAGCAACAGTTTGAAACTCTTTGTTAGTGGCTATTACCATCAGATCCCGTTTCCCCCTGCGGGAACCGAAGACCTTCCCCTACTCAGTGCAGGGAATTTACAGAGAGCAATTTCCTTGCCATGCACGCTGAGACCTCCGACACACAGAATCCTGTAATTGCCAAACAGGATTATAAGAGAATTATGTTGAATCAGAGGACGAAGAAGTCGGGGGAAAATAAACATTCGCCTAACGACCTGAAGAAACCACATAAAATGAGTTATTGGACAGCATATTCGGCATCAAGATTCAGTCTTCCTAATGCTCGCCATAGACCTATCGTCTGAGCCATCCCGCTTGGTATATCTGTAAGTAAAACAACATAGAATTTTCTTTGTAGCACATTTTTTTCCCCGTAGGGGACGGGATCCTTCCCCTTCAACAGCTGAGGTGCGAGCGCTGCGGACCCTTAGCACTCGTGGTACCTCTGACGTTACTAGAGGAACCTTGGGCCGAACTACCGAGCCCCTCCCGTAGGGGAGTTGCTCGGATTGGGTTGGTCTCGAGGGAGCAGTGTGTTCCCGACACTCACGGGGAATTGGGTAACTTCGGCCAGGCTACGGTGGCCCAGAGGGGTAGATGGTTGCCTTATAATTCACGGGTACTAGCCTGCAGAGCTATTAGAAGGTGTGCTAGATCACCTGCGGCCCCACCGAGGTTTTCGCTAGTCTTCCCTGCGGGCTTGACGCGCGCAAGTGGCGTATCCACTTCCATCCGTCTTGACGATGTAGTCGATGGGGGGCTTTTTAGACTCAAGGTATTGCCCCATGGAAAGACCCCCGGAGTTTTCCATCGCTCCCGGGTTGAAGGAGGCCCGGGTCCTTGGTCCTACGGGTCCAGGACTAATGGGAGTAGATCCTCTGCACCTAAATAAATAAATAAATGGATGGATGGATGGATGGATGGATGGATGGATGGATGGATGGATGGATGGATGGATGGATGGATGGATGGATGGATGGATGGATGGATGGATGGATGGATGGATGGATGGATGGATGGATGGATGGATGGATGGATGGATGGATGGATGGATGGATGGGTGGGTGGGTGGGTGGCTGGGTGGGTGGGTGGGTGGATGGATGGATGGATTATGAAAGTCTAAGCTGAAATTGGCATCAGTGGCTGACGGTTTTATTAGTGTAATTTGCATCACCTGGATAACGTGAAGTCTGGTGACTGTAATTTTCAATCAGTAAATATTAGCCAGTTAACCACAATGTAAAATGTACTCTTATATAAGAGCTGGAGTATAGGCACCATGAATCATTTGAACAGATTATGTACGTCATTTTGTCCGTAGACAATGTTTATATTTGTAGAAGTAAAAAGGGATACCAGGGCTAATTTAAGCTTGTAACTTTAATTCATTGATTTAGCACCATGCCGTCTGTTCAGAATAAGGTAAGTATTCCAGATAAATTTAATTTTATGTAATTAATAATATAAGTGATACAATGAAGGCAATTGTATTTCTTTTTTTTTTTTTTTTTTTTTAATTTTAGGGGCGTCCCTACACCCGTCGCCCCTGGAGGCTACATCGTCTCGCTATGCACATGCTGTTAATGTACATAAACATTCAATGGGCAAGGGGAAGGGTGCTTGTTAGTTCTACAAGTTACTACAGTGCACTGATCAGGTTCCGCTAATAGCACCTTGGTTAGTAAAGGTATAAAGTAGGTACTGACATGCAATACATGTGAGCGGGTAGAGGAAATGCAGGCCAGCGCAGCACACATGACAGTGGTGCCGTGGAAAGTCAGTGGGACCTCATAGTGCCTTGAAATGTTTGTGTATTAAAGGCAATCTTGTGTTGGGTGGTAGGTTAGTAGAGGCAGTATAGTGAGAAGTGGAAGGGTTGAGGTGGTGGGCGAAATGGTAATCTTATTCTACGGCATGCATTGTTAGTTATCGTGGTGGTGATCCTTAAATGTAGGCGTAGAGCGTCGTCCGGCCGGAGGAGTTGTCGGTGTAGGCTCCAGATGCGTTGTCCGTTTACTTAGCCAGGTCTCGAAGGGTCACATTTGGGGAGACCCCCGTCCCCCCGGGCCGCCTGCAACAAAAAAGTGGATATTCTAAGATCAGCATAGGTGAAGAGCGGTTTGAGGATGCTAGTCCGGCACTAATAGGTCAAGGTATTCGTCAATGTATTCCTCTGTAGTAGTTTCCGTGAGGTTTCTGTCAATTAAGGAGAGTGGTCTGTTGTGTACGTTGATAGTCGTTTGGTATTGGCCAAGTTATGGAATGAGTGGGTTGTGGCAGTTCTACGCCCGGGCGTAAAATTCAAAAGTTAGCTTTTTGAGGAACTGTTCAATGGTGTGGAGTTTGAGTTCCTCGTGCAGTTGATTCGAGGGAGTTATTGCTGGTACTTTGCAAATAATTCTGATTACATTGTTCTGGAACTGCTGTAGGCATTTTATGTGGGTGCTAGCTGCGTAGCCCCAAGCCGGGGCAGCGTACGTTAGAATGGGGCGAAGCAGTGTTTTATAGAGTGTGAGCCCCATTTTCATTTGAAGAGAGTTAAAATGTTTATTAGGGGGTATAATTTGGACAATTGTATGATGGCTTTACAGCGGATAGTTTGTATGTGATGTTTCCAGGTTAGGCCAGGATCCATCACGCTTAGGTAGATGACTTTAGGTTGCCATTGAATGGCGTCATTTAATAATTGGAGAGGTGGGGGGTTTCGTGCATGGGCACGGTGAATAGCACGTTTGGTGAACACTATGGCTTCGCATTTGGTAGTGTTGACTTTAATTCGCCATTTGCTGAGCCAGTCCTCAAGGGAGTTCAGGGCGGTTTGAGTTCTACGTATTGTCACACAATGAAGTTGAAGGATCCTTAAACTTGTCCTTAATTACCACCCTAGAGGAAAACGTTGTCTGGCTCCTCCTAGGAAACGATGGTTGCAGATCCATTAGGAGCTTTGAGCTCTTAATAGGCCCTTGGCCTAAAACTTGAATGGAAGAAGCTAATGAGGTGTAATTTTTTTTTAACATTTTATTGAATCAATCTTAGGACCCTTACCTCTGCCCGCATATTGTGTTCCACGAAGTACTGCTCTCCACTCTCTCTCTCTTTCTCTCCCTCTCTCTCCATCTCTTTCTCGCCAATAACCCTTCATCTGCCTCCCTGAAGATCCAGGAAGACGTTTGCTGTTTAATAAGGCTTTATTGAATTTGATAGCAAAAATAACACCATCATAGTTTTAACAAAGGATTTATTTATTGCCACAGATATTAAACTTAAAATTTAAATTATTTATTCTAAAATATTGGTGATCATAAATGCACTAAATATAGCGGTTTTTAAAATTGCTGAAATGATTGCTTTTCATTACAAACGTCCAAGCTGAAATTGGCACTAGTGGCTGACTGTCTTTGTATAACTTAAGTCTAGTGAAAGTATAATTTTCAATCAGCTAATATTAGCTAGTGAACCATAATATAAAATGTACTCTTGTATAAAAGCTGCAGTATATCATTATATTTGTAGAAATACAAACAGATAATAAGGCTAATTTAATCTTCTATCCTTAACTCATTGATTTAGCACCATATCGTCTGCAAAAACATAAGGATTAGCAAAATACAAAGTAGGTACTTTAAATTAAACGATTACAGATGTTCCTTTGAGATATAAAGAAATGAAAACCAACAGCTAATATTACTTAGTCGCTTAGTCGCTTCAAGAATGTGATCTAATTGAACTGCCACTATTACTTTACTGTGCCATTACTTTCACTTGATTGACGTAGTCCCTCTCCCAAACTTCTCACTCGCTGAGGAGTCGAACCGAAACGTCACCAATTTCTATGCAGAAGCAGTCCATCGTACTTTACCAAGGTCGTCACAAACTCGGTCGAATGACACTTTCCGTTGCATTCGCTGTCTCGCCCACTGTCTCACGTACTGTATGCCACGACAAGAAGGCTAGACACAACTGAACGGCAGAGGAGCTTGAACTGTTTATCCGCTCCAGTAGCGGGTCTGTTCACTAGGAAATTAGAGTATGAGAGTTCATATGAGTCACCCATGCTGACAGATCTAATGCTTGTTGCACTAAACGCAGAGATAGTTATTATGTATGGGTGAGATATTTGACAACACTTGTGTATTGTAAACAAACCTTCCATCCTTGTCATACTGTGAATGTGAGCATAAACACCGTTGCGACAGCAAAAGTGATTACGCTACACATTCCTCTAGCTTGCCTTCTTGTCGTGGGTCTACAGTACTTTGTACGCGTTGTGGGACCTCCTCACCACAACACTGACTCCCTGGCTTTGCCGTAAATCTCACATCACCTGAATCATTTAAGGCACTCCGTCATACTACGTCATTTTGCCGAACTCACACGCATGAGTGACTACTTACACGCTGTAGGTCCCCATTAAGGTAGCCTACAGTGTATATGAGCACTCCTAATGGTTCACCAGTATAAATATACGAGTCGAGCTGGCACTTTGCCGTGATAGATCAGTGGTTAAGAGCAACCGGTTGGAAACCGGAAGATCCGTGGTTCAGATCCCGCCTATGCCATTAATATGTTCAGCCATACTTTATTTTATGTAATTCGTAACATAGATATAGCTCAAATTAGTTAAAATTTTCTCTAGCCTATAAGTAGTGGTATAGAGAACAGAGTAGTAGTGCCAAGGATATACGCTGTACTCATTTGTTTCTTGTGGTTCATAAGGAGCCTCAGTTGTTTCTTCGAGCCCAACTCGTTCCAAAAGCATCAACGAATTTATCGAAATGTGACTGAGCTATGATTCATGATCATAAATGATCATAAACACGATCATTCCTGATCAATAATTTCTAAGGAAATATGTTTCTACGCGTTCCCAGATTCCACATGACAGACTTGTCAAGCACATTACTTCAGTGCTTAAAGGCAAATGTATGGCAGTGACATCTGCTGTTACTTTGTTATCCACTTTGTTTTACCCGCTATTCAGGTCAGCGTTTCTTGTACTACATTATGCTACACAACTCGTATTCTGTCATGTTTTATTCTCTCGTTAAAACAGCCCAAAGCACGTATTAAAATATTATGTGCGAAAATATATGTCTTAGAATGTTTATGCATAATTTCATTCAAAAAGTCTATAAGAGAAGGGAAAATCACAGCCTTGTGTAAACGGACACAGTTAAACAGGCAGCACAAATTATGTATACTACGAGTAATTATATAATGACTGTCCTTTAAGCACCAGAATTTGAGGAATTTGATTAAACTAAATTATGTTACTATCAATCTTATACACAAATTAATATTAATTAATCCAAAATATTTTTTACGGAACCTGCGATGTACAATCTTGTAAATATGCAGTGGGAAGTCTCATAGTATTTTTGAACCAATAATAGGATACACGTGCAACTTTGGGAGAATATAATATACAATTTAGAGATTACATTACAGTATTTATACCTCAGAGAAAATGTTAGAAGTGTCCTCCACCAGCCTCTAATTCCACGTCCAGACATTCTCTCCATAACGTGGTTTACAGATGAGGTATGGTTTCATCTGTCAGGCTACATAAACATACAAACCACCATACACTGGGCTGCTGTAAACACCCAAGTGATCCACGAAACCTCACTGCTTGATGGAAAGGTTAGAATATGGTGCGCGGTGTAAACTTCCAGGATCGTAGGTCCCATTTTCTTTGATGTGACTGGAGAAACTGAAGTTTATATGGGTATCTTCAATACATTTGTGGAGCAGCTGAATGATACTGAATTGGGAGAAGGTTATTTCCAGTAAGATGGAGCAACGTGCCATACATCTTATAACATCATGGACTTGTAATTGAGCTTTGATAATCCAATAATCTCAAAAGGTGTGTGGATCCCAGATCCCCTGACCTAACCTCACCGGAGTTTTTCTTTTGGGGTATCTAAAACTAGAGTGTACAAGAATAGGACACGTACAATTGATGTTCTCAAGGAATTCATTTGAATAGAAATAAGTAACATTGGCGAGTAAACTCTCCTTAAAACTTCAGAGAATATGGTGAGACGTGTGCAAACATGCATAGATGCTGGTGGGGGGCACTTCCAACATTTCCTATGAGATGTAAATAGTGTAATGTAATCTCCCAATAGTGTATTATATTTTCCCAAAGTTGCACGTGTGCCCTATTATTCGTTCAACAGTTATGGCCTATTAGAATGGTTCAGGTGTATATGGATCGCACTATATGACATTAAAACAGAAGGCTGTCCTGAAGGATAAGGAATACTTCAACTTTTCATTAAGATAGCGCTAACATAAATCACCTCTTTTGATTTATGTTCTTGAAATTAAATTATGAAATTTATCAGAAGATATTTTCACTTGTAGCGCTCAACTCAATAGAAGAATATCATGTGAGTTCATATTACACACAGGGCACCATGCGGCACTGAATCAAACAGACTGATCATTTGAACAGGCAATGTAGAAACATATTCTTTCGGTATACTGAACGGAATAGACTGACAGTGGAACAACGTTCCAGTTGTAACAACTTTCCCTTTTGATACAAATTGCACACATAATAATGGCTAAGACTTTTTCAGTGAACTTCTCCAGTATAGAACCTCTAATACACCTTAACAAAACCTAAATTAACGCTCTTTAATTTCCATGGCCGTTGATATCAAAGTGTGCTTTTTCGTTAACAAAAATTAAGTAAGTGTTAGCCAATAGAGCAATCATTTACGTTATTCAACACCCAAATATAAACACCCCAATCAGATTATTCCAAGGCGAAATTCCCAAATTGCAACTCATCAAGAAGTGTAATAATCCATAAACGGCCAACTTCATTGTGACGTGCAAGGTTTTCGTGCTTTTCCCAAATTGGTAGGTGAAACCTCTTACTCATTTCCAGTGTCCATAACTTCCATCAATTTTTGTGTTTCACAGTTATAGGATAAAGGGGTTCAATGGTTTCCACAGGGTTCACTGGACGGTGATGCGCTGTCAGGACTCACTTCCTTTTAAGCATCACCAGAGTGTACATGGAGGCTTCAGTTTCAAATGTTTAGAACTACTCTGGTGGAAACTTTCTCTGGTTTCAAGAAATTTCTCCTCCCCCTTCCCTCTGTAAAATCACCATGAATTCATTTCTATCTGTTATGTTAGTTCCCGATGCTCCAAATATGTCATTAGGGTCCGGACTTCTCAAAAATGCATACGTACATATGTAAGTGCATATTTTGCGGGTTAGTGAATAATTAAAAGATATATGCGTAATTTGGCATTTATTTTCCTTGTATAAGTTCGATTATCTCATATTTCAAAATAAACCGAACAACTTAATGCATAATAATGGATCAACCTCTGTGAAGCCTTTGCATCCAGCAACATTCCGTTGAATAAATTAAATAATCCTCACCTACAATCATTTATTTAGTAATATTGTGTTGGATAAAAGATATCAGACGAATTCACCCTTAGAAAAACTTACTTGCCTCCGCTGCACGCTTTCATCCTGGATTGAAAACGGTCTGACATAGAAGGGAACAACGTTGAATATTGGTATATGAAACAAGTGATTCGTGTGGCTGATACCTGGAGAATTTCATAGAGGGAAGATTGCTCAGAAGAACACGGCAAACCTCATTTACTTGCATGCAAAGTTTTGGGAGGAAAAACCCAACCACAGCACGATTGCAAGATTCCTTGCATCTTCTGAGGCCTATTGAATCGGAGAGCAATTGTTAGAGGATGCGCGTGCTGGAGAATAAATAACTGCGGCATCTGTCGTCCTACTGGATATATTTTGTTTTGTAGGGGAGGATGGTGGGAGAGACTGATTAGCTCCACCAAACGGTGGCTACGAAAAGTAGTTGGACGTTCCACTATTGACCATGAAGAACCACGGACTATTTTATTTAGCATAGAAGCTGCGTTAAACACGAGACCCCCGACGCAAGACAACGATGATGGCGACATATTGACTCCGGCACAGTTCATTGTTGGTGATCGACTCACCACGGTATCCACCGGACCAGAACCACCATGGAATGATCTTTAGATTACGCCAACAAATAGCAGATCACTCCTGGAAACGCTGGAGTAAGGAGTACTTGCTGTTATTACGGAATTTCCACGAAGTTTATCAGCCTCGAGCCATGGTACAAAAATTAGGTTTGGTGACGTAGTTCTACTACAAGAGGGCACATACCCAAGATATATATGGAAGAAAGCATGTGTGTAAGAGTTACGGGAAGGACATTATGGACGGATTAGAACCGTTATTCTTCGCACCTCGGACGGAAAGCACCTTAATCGCCCTGTTCAGCTGGTCATCCTTCTCGAGAGGTATCTTAGTCACAGATGCAGCTTCATATACGTTCAAAGCTGGCCAGTCTCTTCGACTATTTTTTCCTAATCTTATCCATCTCACATGTTTAGCTCAAGGCTACGTCGCATTGCAGAAGAGATATGCGCTCTCTTCCTATTAGTTAACGAAGCAATATCAAGCGCGCAAAAAGGTGTTTTTAAAAGTGCCTGCTCGTGTACAATTTTAAATAGAACGTCTGCCTGAGGCGCCTCTTCCGTCGGAACCAATTCTCACAAGATGGGGAACTAGATAATTTATAGTGTCATTCTACCAGGAGAACTTCAATCAAGTGAAAGCTGCAATCACAAGTATTATGTCACTCGTACTGCATGTGTTCAGGAAGCAAGGGATGCATTTGAATGTGAAACTACATATCAGATATAAATTATATATACATACACACACACTATTCTTCTCTTTCAAAGGCTATTAAGGGTCTAGAAACTCGCGGTGCACCCATACACGGGTCTCTTCAATTGCAAGCGGAGCAATTTCTTCTTGAAAAGCCATTCCTGTAGAAACTGGAAAAAACCGTTAAAAATAAACTCATGGGGTGTTAGACATAAACCCAACACTAAAGAGGATTCAAGATATCAACGAGTATTTAAGTGAAATCAGAAATTCCTTGCCAGTTGAATGCTCCGAAAAGTCACTACCAGTGTATAAGTATTGCCCAATCACATCCGTTGATGTGGTACGATCATTTTCAGCGTAGCTTATTCAATAGAATAGAAAAAAAGAATGGAAAAGGGTAGAAAAAAAAGAATAGAAAATCGTTAACCTTGAAAACATCGAGAGACTTTTCATAGGAAACTGTGATTTGTCATTTGGCAAGGAGTGACACATGTATTGATGAACGAAAATAAAATATTTACCTTATAAGTGCATATTTCTATGCATATACTTGATGTTATAGTGCATATACATCCGGGCCCTAGTTATCACATAAGTAGGAAACGTATATAACTATTTGTGCTAAGGTATACAGAGTTAAGCATGTAACAGCATTAACACTCTATAACACTGCAACATGTTGCCTCAATGTATGCCAATCGTTGTAGAGCATGCACTGCGCGTTAATGCTTTGGTCGCCAAACCAAATGGGAGGAAAATGAATCCGAAATCAAACCGGTAAGAAACACCTAGTTTAGGGCAAGCAACTCCCTGTAATGAGGCCATGAAGACTGCATTTTAAAGCTCATTAATGTATCTCATAATATTCAATGTAATACCTATACAGGTTACAAAAATTTCTTCATATATTATTTCCAACAATTCAACAGCTATAGACGCTCTGCCAATCCAATTCCTTTGCCTTTTATAAGGTAATTAATGTATGTTACAATTGTGAAGGGATTAATATTTATGCTTAAAACAGTTTAATGTTAAATTTAGTTCACTGTAACCTTTACTCTTTTGTAACTCTGTGCTCTCCTAGTATTAGAGAACTCTGTTTAGTGTTTGTAGTGTTAGTAGAAGAATACCGTTGAACACACCCACACTTCCAGCCCATAAAGAGGAATCTGAGCATTCTCATATACATTTTGGTTGTTCTTCGATAGAAGATTTTGTTTTGCCAAAAGGGAAGAGACTTCAATATAAGAACTGCCAGTTGTTGTTAGACGAGCCTGCCGTTCGAAAAAGTGTATAAGCCTTTCAAGGCTCTTCCTTTCATATCACTACTGTGATCTTACTGGAGTATTCCAGGAAATATCGGTCATTTGGCTCTAATGTGATCTTAAATAACGTTATAAAATGATTGTTATCGGATTTAAATTTGGTGTGTCTCTCCACAAAACCATCTCCGTTACTTAAATATAATGGAAATTAATTGTTCTTTCACACTAGCCGTGTGTAGGACGCATTATGAAAGAGCAGAGTCAGACTGAAAAATTCAATGCCATAGCCGGCTTTTGAACCACGGATCTTCTGGTCTCCGTTCAGCCACTCTAAACCACTGAGCCACTATGATCAACGTGCCAACATGACATTAAATTCTCCAACTGACTCGTGGTTTTTCCAGGTAAACCATTAAGAATTCTCATAAACACATGAGACAGCTACCTTAATGGCGACTTACTATGCTGCAAGTACTTTAAGGTCCGGGCTTTATAGCTCGGACCATTATTAGGTACAGTTAATGGAAATTAATTGTTCTTTCACACTAGCCATGTGTAGGACGCACGGAGGACTCATAGAATCAACCTAAAAGGTTCAATGCCATGACCGGGATTTGAACCACGGATTTCCCGGTTTCCGTCAAGTCGCTCTTAACCTTCTGAGCTACCATGGCCAACGTGTTGTCATGACATTAAATTCTCCAATAGACTCGTATGTTTGTTCCCGGTAAACCGTTAGAGACGTCGTGTTCCTGAATTTGTCAGGTACACTCGATCTATCCAAAACCTTAGCCTATGCACGGCTAGTATGGAGAAACGTTTAATTTCCATAAATTAACTTAATAGATTATCATATTTGTCTAGGATCTTAAGAAAGCCTTGTAGTGTGCATTTCACCAAAAACAATAAGAATTGGGGAAGGTACTAGAATTTCATGAATGTCGTGAATGACTTTGATGTTCAGTTGATTCTTCCAATCATTTATGATGACTTCGGCTATCCAACTCAAGTTTGATCACTGAGATGAAATTTTGGTCGTACAGTGCTGGACTTTTATCACCATTTTTTTCAGTACTGCATCAGTATATGTTTCCTTAAATTGACGAAATTGTTTTACATTTCAACCTCTGAGCATTCAAATATTCTTCACCTCTCGTCACAGTGTAGGTACATTGCATCATACAATTCATTTTGAGCAAACACAAAAAGCACAAATGCTACTGTTTAGTCCGCAAATATATATATAAACGGCTATTCCAAGTTGGATTTACACATAGAGATCCACTCAAAGAACAAGGCTGCTAATTTGTGAGTTACCCTCAAATTTTTCTGCGTGACGCTGTGGGAGGCTGTAAATTATAAATGTTTCCATTTTAAGGCAAACCAGAGGTAAGATTTTGGAAAGAAAATTTGAAGATATAAACATTTTTTGCAGGCAAATGTTCTCTAAACTCTAAGAAGTCTTTCTACACTCACATGTTTCACTTCTTCCACTCCCTAGGCCAACATAGCTATTTAAAAAGATTTATTCTGCAGTTTGCTCATTATATTGATTTTAAAGAACTAGTTTTCTGAGAACGACATTTATATGTGCTAAAATATTCGAATCGCATCAGGTGTTCCTTGCTGTCAATAAGGCTCCCATCAAAATAATATATTCAAAATCTTGTTCTTATATTTCAATTAAAGTTAATAAACACAAGTAAATAAACTTACTTAAAAATTATATTTTTATAAATCTTATTGGTTTCAACTACAACAAACATGTATAATACTTATTCATTAACGTCTGTATATTATTATTTTGTGCATCACACAAACTTTTACTTAGCATTTGATAAGATAGTTTACCTTAAAATCTTAGATTCATAGAACATTTTTGCGAGGAATGGAAATGTCCAAAGAGTTTGTTGCTCAGAAAGTAATATAATTAAGAAATAAAATTGTGTATGCATACTATTTTATTAGTAGTGTCTTTCAGACCTTCATTTTAAACACAACTAATCAGAAATGAAGTTTAAAAGTGTACTTTCCGAATGTCTTAACGTGGAAAGGTAACAAATATTCTAGTAAATATACATAATATCAGGATGCATAGGCTTCCACGGCCTGTGTCTTCATGAGTAATCATAGCTTCCCGTGAAGGCCGCGTTATCTTTGTCCATAGCCCACTCACAGGATGTGAGCGGGCTATGCTTGGTCGTACTTGCCGACGTTTCGCTCATCATGCCGTGATCTTTTTCTTCCGCTGTTCTCCGGAGATATAAACCTGAACAACAACTCAAAGATCGGACAAGAGCCCAGCAGAAGCGCACGACATGATGAGCGAAACGTCGGCAATTATGACCAAAACGACGCGGCCTTCATCGAAAGCTAAGAATACTCATATGTAATGTCTATCTGTTCTTACTATAAAATGACTATATAAAATGTTCCATCTTGATCCAATGTTTGTAAAATGGGTGCCTTTATTGCGGTTCTATTACAGTTAAATGCCTGCTATCACCTCATATTTGAGTTTTCCGTATGTATGGTTTCATAACACGATTAGCCTGGATAAGAATTATTTAAGTTATTTAATCATTTCTTAGTTGAAATACAGTCATCCATAGCAAATTTAATATTTTTTGTCTCTTATTCTGTGTACGAATTATCACAGTGAATTTCGTTAATTTTGATATCTGATTTCGAAGTACGTATAATCAATATTTGCCACTCAAGGAATTGTGCTCTGGGATCATCGGACTCTTAGCTTGTTATTATTCTTAACAAAACTTATTACTTTCCATAAAATAAAACATGAATCATGAGTTTTGTAAATGACATAAAAGAAACTGGATAGACAACATTAATCTTGGATAGCTTTCATTGTTTTCCATATTTCGCAAGTGGTATTACGAGTATAATCAATAAATAAATGAAAAAATCATTACGATAACGGCGATTGTGATAAACGGTACAAATCATTATGAACTTTTATCCATAATTTCTTTGTTAAATGCTGAGGTTGGTCAGTTGGTCGAGACATATTTGAGCCCTGCGGTATGCTTTCTCATCCTCATCTTTCACACATGAGATTGAGAGAACGTAGACCAGACATAGGAAATGCCAAACCGTTGCGTTATAACCATTTGTCAATACCTAGAGGTAATAAATAGCGACCAAGAGCTACTGACGGCCAGGTAAACGTGGTCTGCAATGATGCTTACAAACCCAAGAGATTTTTGAAGGTATGGGGTTGTATGTTACATGTAGGGAAGTGATTCTAGCTCCTTCAGTAGCCATATTGTTGGCTTTATGTACGCCTAGTACTCTTGATATTTTATGAGGTTCCAAGGAGTATACCAGGCTGAGGTTTTGAGCCCTTCGAGCGGAGGAAATGTTCGGATTGTGTGTGGTCTTAATGAAGCAGTACTTATCGATAAGTATGGAACCCTGGGTTATGTCTGGGTGACCCTATTCGTGTTTGAGAGGCACTCCAATAACCTCATATATTAACCGGTATAGCTAGTAGACAGCGTACTAGATTTATTTTGGCTTTCTATTGTAATATAAAAACATTTTGCTATCCATATGGCCAAATAAAATGGTTACACACAGCTTAAGTTTTATCTCAATGATACTTATCGAACGTTCACAAGTGAAATGTAATGCATATTTAAAATATGCCATTATTGTGTAATAAAACTTTGGTAATAAATATAAAATAAGGCACAAATATATTCATAAAATTATGAATATTAATATTTTGTGAAGAACATACAAATAAATTCGAAATTTAAAAGCGAAAGCCAAGATAACGATATAAAGAGGTTTAATATTGTGTATAAACAAGCCCTTTAACTATGTACGTTAAATATGTTGATTGAAGGTAGGAATAATATTGTAGTAAATGTGAAAATAAAATATCTTTTCACAGTGTAACCTTTTTAAATAATAAATGAATATCTGGGAATCTGAACATTCTCTTGTGGTAAGGATGAAGATTGTAGTATTAAAATCTGAACAAATCATGGGAGTGATTCAAAATTTCAGTTCCAAGTACGAGTAAAAGCCTTGGCAGTGATGTTCCGTTTTTCATGATCCCATATAGTATCTTATACCAGCGCCTGTATCATACACTCCCCTTCATTCAGGTAGAGGACACATTAGTGGATGTGGCATCTACCTTGCGTGAAGTTAATTGTAGTGCAACTAGATGTAGCTAATGCTACTCCTATTCAAAGTCAACGTCCAAGGTAATTCAGTCTAACCAGCGTGTGTAGTATATAGTACATGGTCAACGTACACCAACACTGAGCAGGTAGTGTTTCATTTACCCTTAATGATAATGTTAATAATGTTAATGATGGAAATAAGAGACTGTTTTCTTTGTATACCATTAGGAATGCTTTGAGAAGAAAAGAATTAATTTGTACTCATGTATCTGCCATGCAGATTGAACTGAAATCTTGAACTTATCAGTTTCTATTTCTATTCCATAGCTTTTCTGCATTAGAAAATAAAAACAGGAAACACACGCAAATACATAATTGTACTGTTAGTACGTAACTTTAGCTAAAGACGCTTAAAGCTATTGCAGATAGAAATAGAAATGGTTTTGCATGAAGTATTTTATAAATATTCGTTATATGGACACAGAAGAAGCTGGAAACTAAGGACTTGCTTCCAGTAATAATAGAAAGAGAATATACTAGAGAGATTTTAATTTCATTTGTGCTATATCATCTTATGTTAACTGATCGAGAGTTGAAATTGATCTTTTGAAAGAGTAAATATGTAGTTCATTTTATCTTGGTAAATAATTTTGAGGAAGAGAAAGACTTCTGTCCGAAACGACGCCTTGAGCTAAGAACGTTGTGACTTTGTGGATTCGTAGAATTAACAGTCCAAGTTGCAGAAATTCAAAATGCGCTTCATTTCCGTAGAAATACTCCTTGGTCAATCCTTGCAGTAGCAGAATTACGTCACATACACAATTACAATCTTCAAAGGACGTTGACAACAATAAAGAGCGCACTTTCAAAACACCAGTTCCAATTACAACATTCATGATTCCAGACAGTTGTAGAATGTTCTCTATCAATCAAGATGTCACTAGAATTTTCCATTTATCTAACCTTATTTTCTTTGGCAGACCTTTTATCTCCGCACTATCTTTATCTCCGCGTACTTTTTATCTTCGTGCTGCACTATCAGTCCTTTATCTCTCTAAGCCGCACTACCTCTTTGTGCGCGTTGCCGCCATTCGCGACAATATTCCTGTAACGGCCGGGAAATCAATTTAAAACATAATTAATAAAACTATATTGAAAAGTTACCAAGTAAATTTCTTACAAACTTCCGAAGTATATAATATCACTTCTTCAAATATCACCGCAAATTGGTGATCGATAAAACGCCATATGCGAAAATCCCATTGCAGCTTTAGTGAAAACCATGATACTGTAACTTATCAATGTTGACAGCGGCCTAGATTGAGGTTGGCTGTGAACCTTATACTTGCATTCATAAGGCAGAGTAGAATGATCATTCAGCCGATACGGACAGATTACAATGATGATGGTGATATCAATATTAGCTAGTGTGGTCAGCCTTAAACACCAAGTTGTAGTTTTCAATAAGTACAGATAACCTCTCATTTTGTGGCCTTTTTATCAGGTCAGAGAAGTGCTAATCACTGAATGATCAAACTATCCTCCCTAAACTCCCCTCGCACTCAGTAGGAAAAATTATTGAACTAGCTTCTTGATATGTACGGAATAGAACGAACACTGCATGCATGGTCAGGTATGGTAGTGGATATTTCATTCTCAAACCTTAACTTCCTTGATGCAGAATCACTTTGTCTTTCAGTAAACAAGGAAAAGGAGAACTTAAAATTTTTTTCCACACCACGTGTGCTTAACGTTGTGGCTAGTGACATACACGGTTTTATTCATTATTTCCAGCCTTCCGATTGAGGAAGAATGACGTCATAGTTGACTGGTGAGTCTATCTTGAAATCACAGTGCCCTCTCGAAAAAGAAGCGGTAACTGCGCTGGTGACTAGTACGACCAGCTTCCTCTGGATATGAACACAGAGCACCGTGTCTTAATGACTGAATACTACTTTCGTACCTGCATTAAAATTGGTGTGAAATATAAATATAATTTAAAACCGCTGCATAGAGGAGTTTATGGAACGCTATACCGCATTCAGACAAGTCCCTCGGAGCGTAATATTGTCAGGTGTCCAGGTACCGTTAAATTGACATACTTTTGTTTGCAACATAAACGACTTACGTTTTGTCAGTATATGGTACAAATTTTTTTCATTATCACGCTTAATTAAAATGTCTTTTAATGTTAGTATCCTTATGTCTTTTAAAACCAATAGGTGCATCAAATATTTCCAGGATACAGGATTAGTTGCACGCAAAAAGAGACATTGGACGCTATAAAGTGACTGGTGCTAATCTAGAAGCAATAAATAATGTTATGACGGAAAGGGCTCAAGCATACCTTTTCCAATGCAGTGTTTAAGGGGAAGAGAGAAAGGGAATATAAGAAAATGTACACATAAGGCTATGTACTAGAGATATTTTATTGTTTAGAATTGGATAAAAGCTTTGTACATATAGAAATACCAATTTATTTTTTATTCCTAGAACATGTTTTGCTCATTTTCTGGTTTGTTATGAAGTTACATTGGGAGGAAACTGTGGATGATAGAAAAGAATTGAGATCAAAATGAAATATTTCTATTTTATATAATAGGTTTACAATATGCATATATGTCTACTATAACTGGAAAACAGATGTTCATTGTGAAATAAATGTTCATTGACTTATCATTTCGTATATTCTTCATGGTATACTTTTATGGCTGTTGTTAACGCCAGAGCTTCTACTCCCAGTAGTCCTGGACCCGTAGGACCAAGTACCCGGGCCTCCTTCTACCCGGGAGCCGAAACTCCGGGCAATATCTGGAGTCTAAAAAGCCCCCCCCCCCCCAACCCATCGACTCGAAAATCAAGACGGTTGGAAGTGGATACGCCACTTACATGCGTCAACCCCGCAGGAAAAACTACCGAAAACCTCGGTGGGGCCGCCTGGTGATCTAGCACACCTTCTACTAGCTCTCCAGACTAGTAGCCGGGACTTATTAGGCAAACCTCTAGCCCCTCCGGGCGGCCGTAGCATGGCCGGAGGTACCCAATTCCCCGAGGGTGTTGGGAACACACTGCCCCCTCGAGTCCAGCCCAATCCGAACAGCTCCCAATCAGGGAAGGGCTCGAATGTTCGGCCCGAGGTTTCTCTAGGCTGCATAATTAGCTTTACGGTGCATTGCATTGTAATATATAGTTTTTTTTAACCGCTGTTGTATCTAAGCACCAGGCGAAATTACGCCTTATATTACGCGACAGGCCCACCTCTCAAATAGTATATTTAATTGCCGGTAGGAGGCCTCAGAGCTGCTATCAGCACATCAAATACCATGACAAGCTGCTCGGGAATCTTATAAACTCGTTCCATCAGCTAGACTATTGATAAAGTCAAATTTTAGGCGAAAACGTCACAGATAAAACTGAACACTGTGTATTATTTGGATATTACGCAAATATAATCATTAGATAAGGACCATTATTGTTATAATAATATTAAACTTCAAGTGTGTCGTAAGTCCCAATAACCTGGAAGAAATAAAAGATCTAAGGCTTCTTATTAAAGTGAGACACAGCATCGAATGTGTGATGTCAGAGTTTGCTTTTGTTTAATTTGTTCTATGGCAAAGACATGAAAGTTAAGTCCTGCAGTTTGCAGTAAAGACGCGCTGACAAACCAAATACAATTTCGTCTCTTCTCATCCGTGAGACAGTAACGTGCAGGGACTCCAAATAATTTTATTGTGTTTTTAACCTACACTTTGGGGCAGGCAAGAAGATTGGAAGTGCGAGGTGGCACATCTGCTGCTGGTGAAGTTGAAAAAGGACAGGAGGTTAGCGTGTTAGTTTGACTGGCTGGGTGTCTTGGCTGTCCTTTAGGAATGCAGCCCATGTCCGAGCGAAGTGTAATTAGTGACTGGGCTTCTAACGCCTCTCTCACTAGGGACATGGAAGGGGGTGGATGTTGAGACAAAATTACAGCTCCAATAGCCGACGCCAGGCGGCGAACGTGCTCTCTGTAAAAGGCGCAAGTGTCATCCAAACGTAGCTCCTCTTATCGTCTTCATCCTACAAGACCCACTTCTTACATGTACTGACATGCTGTCCAGAAGGGAAGCAAATAAATTGATAAATAAGTGGAAACAGGCATAGCATAAGCTAAATATCGAAAATTATTATCAGACGAATTCAATAAGTTTGCTGATTAGTACAGAAAGTATTCAAATTCTTGGGTCTCAACTGCAATATTCAGAAGCGCAGGCATTTTTATAGTGCGGTCCAATTTCAGAACGTAGTCCCAATGTATTATTCTTTTGACTCCCTAAAATTATTTTACTTTGTTTAACATTCAATGCAAATTTATAATCAAACATGTGTAAAGTGGAAGTCTCTGAAGCTAATGCAGGTTTTATCAGCAAGGCAAAATCATGTATATGTAAGCACCACAAAGTTTGACTCTCCCCTCAGGAACATGTAGTTAGCTCATTTAGATCAGATAGGAATAGACTGAAAATGTGATACTTGCATTGAAACTAAGTGCATGAGTTAAAGTAAGGTATATTTATGAAGTGGAGAACTTTAAGTGAAGATCAGTCGTTGACAAAGCTTATCACATACTCCTTCAATTGAAAAGCACAGCGTTTTCAAAATTAGTCGCGGATAAAGGCTGTAGAATCAATCACAGCAGGAATCTGAAACATTGGTTTCAAACAATTCATTTATGAAATGTTATATACAAAATTCCTTTAACTTCCCGATCACTTCTTCATCATGTCTGTGATAGTGCAATTGGTGTGCATGTGGGTAATACTTGGAATATTCGATTACAGTCGAACACTAATTTAGTTAAGCATCTAGTAGATATTAGCTTCGACGGTTGCACATAGCAATATATCTCAGTCCGACTATTAAATACCGAATCTGAGTACTATGAACCATAATGTGTCTAAAATTCATTTAAGGCAAAAATAAACTTGAATACAATTTATTTTTAAGAAACATTAAGAGGAAATGATGGAGATGAGATACGTAATTACAATCTTTTATATCATATTAAATCAATAAATTAAAGAAAACAAATGTAATACTTAAAGAAATTCTATGACTGTAATACAACACTAAAAGATGTGCGATTTTTGGTGAAGAGAATAATGTGAAAACACTTTAGTCCCAATAGAATTGAGGATAATATTGATGTAATAAATAGAGAAAATTTTGATAGGGCTGTACTTTAAGCAAAGGGAAGAGAGGATGTTAAAGGTTGCTGTAACAGAAAGTAGAGAAAGAGGGTCCGTCAGGGTGCCTCAGTTAGCTAGCCGCAGGTCCAAGTCGTCGGGTCAAATCGGTCCAGATCTTCAGGGAAATTTCGGCACATTTGTGGCATTAATATGTCCCTGCAACTGGCAGTGTCGTTAACAAACAAGCAAAATATTGTTTTTGAAAAGAAGGGAGATTTAAGGGGTGGAAGACATTCTAGGGCAAGATGCTACATAGAGTTCACAGAAGAAAAGAAATGTTAACTTAGTTGGTAGCTGTGTAGAAAATATTTAGTGGCGGCTAAAGCAAAAGTTCAGTAATGGTGCCAGTATTACTCGCACTTTGCGGATTTGACATTTTATTTTAATGTTTAACGCCTTAAACAAAAGAAGATGAGATATCCGACAGTGTATGAAGGAAATAGTTTAACTGAGATAATGTCTAACCTTTGTCACTGCACTTTGACTCACAAGGACCGCCACATATAACACTACCGAATTAATCACGTCCGTTGGGCTCGGAAGTTTAACTGACTTTATCCTCAAGCAAACATCGAGCTACCCTAAAAACTTACGGATAAGTAAATTACTGAACAGCATATCAACAAGTACCTTCGTAGGCCTACTTTGTTTTCACATGTGTGAACCTTATCCACCAAAGCTTTCTGGATAGTGGTAATCACCACAAAATAAAATGCATGGAACACAGGATTGACCATATTTGACATCACATCCAACGAACCATTAATTTTTCATGTACATGTCCATTTATTTCATAGGTCATTCTTTTGTTATAAATTCATATGCAGACCATAAACGGTCTCCTTATGTATTAAAGTTTTACATGCTCTCATGACGATAGTGTAGAAAATGGCGTATTGCCCCCCCCCCTCCAAAAAAGAAAAAGGTTAAAAATGCGGCTCACGAATTACAGAGACAAGGAAACAACAAAGATAAATTGCACGAAACAAAAATAAATCTGGAAGAGATTGTGAAAGAAATGCATGAATAGGTACTTACGAAAATCATTTGGTGCAGCATTATTGAAAACCCTATATTTTGTACAATAGAGGGATATAACGATAGGTTAGCTGATGCAACATAGCGGGACTTCTCGGCAATGGACCATCACTGTGGCTGTGAACTGAAGAAACCACAGAAGGATATATGCCGTTGTCAGACAAACTACAGAGAGCACTATGTTCAATAATCCACCAAACGCTGGGTCTAACTAGAGAGGGTGACAATGTCCCGTCGACCAGCATCCTCAAATTTCCAAGCAGAAGATACTTTCCTTTAAGAAAATATCCACTTGAGAAGGAAATGTAATATTGAAATACTCGACGGAATTCCTGAAATATGACACAATATCCACCTACTGATAAGGGATAACCACGAAACCCTCAGGTCAGTGTGGGCAGTCGTTGATAATCGAACTCAGGACTTACCAAATTTGAGTTTCGTACGCTACTGTGGAGCTATTTAGATGGGTTACAAAATTATGACTAACAACACCACTGTATATACGGCTGCAGCATTAGTTACTTATAGCCGAAAAGAAAAAGAAATAAAAATAACAAAAAATATAAATAAAATAAAGTTAATCAATCTTTTAATGAAAGGTATTGGTATGTAAACTATTAAATAAAAGATAAACAAAATAATGGACAGCTGTTACCAAAAACTATATATTCCTATAACGATTTAGGATATTTAGTTTTTCTGTTTTTGCGTTTGACTGAATGAAGTGTGTTATACCGTACAGTATTTGGGCAATTCATCATGAATAATTTAAATAATTGAAGCAAACACTAATGCTACCTAATCCAGAAATATTAAATAAAGCAAATGTTTTATTTAATTGTACTGATTTCATGGAAAACGCTCAAAATCTATGGTGCAAATCACATATTTTACATAATTTTGATTCTATCTGCGGTCAGGTGTTATTATGAACTGGACGTATATTTCCAGTTGGAATAAACACAGACTGGCGTGCATATTTTACACAGGAAAATAAAATTATTGACAGTAATTACCGTAAAATATATTTTATGAATAATTTAATAGGTTCAGCTTAACTTTATCTCATGTGGTACAGTCGAGAGCCTAAAATTGTGCCGATATGATGTGTACAGTTTATGTTGATAACTTTAAATTACCTCTACTCTCCTTACTTGGTTCTACCATTCCATGTAACGTTTGTCTCTTTCTCCAAACCAGGACCGATCTTTGTTGATTGGTTAGATAAAGCTTGGGTGCAAAATTTTTGCCTCATAAAAATTCTAGACGAAATCATCAAAGGGTTGGAGTGGATAGCCCTGTCGAACTTTTCCTTCAGCCTCTCAGGTGAAATTTTTCCTTACTTCCTCCCACTTCACCAAATTTTATGCCTAACCTTTGATCATAGGCTAATATGCTCAAGAACCAATTGAATTCAAATCAAATAAGCGACTGGCTTACCCATAGCTAATGTGGAACATGATGATAAGATTGTTTCAAAGTTAACTAAAAGAAACCTCTATTCCAAATCAGAAGCATTGACATGTTTTATTGCCCCCTTTCTTGATTGATACTGCTTATTACTTATCCCCAGGATCAAGAATACTGTTTTGGTTAACCGCAAAAGGGCATTTAGAAGGTTTGTTGCTGTTGAAACTGACTCATCTTCTCCACACTTGGGCGCATTAACACCGCTGGAGCTCATTTCTGTCCTAAAAGTTTCCGCCCTAGTCATGCTGTATCCGGAACTTGTTAAATTTCCGAGACTTCAAGCACCTACAGTCCAATTTTCTCTGTCTTTTACAAGGTCCGCCGTCACTGCAGCACATTTCCAGAAATAACCCTCCGCCACAATATGGAGCTGAATTGCGTCTGATGTTTCCTGCTGTTTCTCAGCCTGACACAGCATAGTAAGAAGTGGTAGAAGTGAGTAGTGGCGTCCGATGACAACACTATAAACTTTATAGCTCAGAGAGCATCACATACAGTAATTCGTGGAGTAAGTGCTTTAGAGAACAAGAAGTAAATAACTATACTTTGCTGAACCGTAATACAGTAAAATTTATAGTCTTGTTCATTACTTTAGTTCTCCAAAGCTTGAATATTATTTTATATCCGTCGAGAAAAGTAACGTAGAAGTTCTTACTTAGCTGTGTCGTCATAGATATCCTTGGGACGGAAAAGTCCCAAGCTAAGTGGTACCAAGGTAGCTTTAGCCACTACTGGGACTGAGAGACACACAGAGACAAGCACATTTATATGTTTATACAGGTGCATCAAAAAATGTATACACACTTTGATCCTTCATAGAAGCTGTATTTCCCATGCTAAGTGGTTCAAGGAGAAAGTAATCTTATCTTTCTTCATTAGGTGGCAGCAATGGTCACTCTAGTTACTCAACTCAGTTAGTGGCTAAACAAGTACTGCGATCCGCCTTAACCTACGCCTGCCAGATATGGGGCGCTGTGGCCTAATGCCATCTTCATAAGCTACAGGTCCTTCGGAATAGTTACCTCCGCATTGCAACAGCTACTGAATGGTATATTCCAAACGCAAACATCTACTCTGACTTATGCTTTCCTAACTTGACAAACTACATCCTCGACCTTTCCTGAAGGTTCTATGCCAGTTTTCTAGATAGTTTTAATCAACTTATTCGCGGCCTCGGGGAACACGACATTGACCCACATAATAACATTTTGTCATTACTTAGCAGAAAAAAACCTCAATTCTTCCTTCTATCGCCAATGTCTCCCACTACATATATTCATATGAAAAATAAATAAAAAATAAAATAATAAAAATAATAGTAAAAACTATACACAAACAAAACCCAATGTGTAACCACCGTCTTTATTCATAAAACCCTCTCTATGCCAGTTAGGGACAATATCCCGGGATGGATATAAGTCGAAGGCGCCTTCTCTTCGTAGCAGGCACCTCTGTGTTGTGCTGTGTTTTTCAGTTAGTGGCAAGATGGCGGACGTACGTTTAAGCTTTATATTCTCTACGCTCTTGAGATCTTACGCCACTGGATTCCTTCTTACGGGACACGGTACAAGATGAGGTTTAAAAACGTAAACCACGTAACCTAGACACAGTTTGGAATGAGATTCAAGCGGTGCGTGCAGAAATGGACACGCTGGTACGATGAGAGGAAGTACTGGTGAATCTTACTCGGCAATGCATTGATGTTGAAGGCCTCCAGTTTGAACAGTGATCGCATTTGCATCAGAAAGTGCATTTATGTTTCAAATTGGAGTATTAGCTTTCCAATTACAGCAGCTGAACTTTATAGAACGGAACATCAATTTTGCATGGCGGTTCAGATTGGTTTCATTTTTTGACGCACTCTGTATATGTATTAAAGCATTACTTTGAACTGACTTATCAATTGTCCGCACGTCCCATATGCGGTACGGTACCTCCTCCGCCCTGTTTTTCTGTAAAGCGAAAATGTGCTCAAGTTAGGCCGAAGTTGTTAACGGAAAAAGCTCGATTTTCGATCTTGACTTATTAATTGTGGTATCTTACGCCATGGGCGGGTACGGATAAATACAAATCAACCAAGTCTTATTAAGATTGGCTAAGAGAATGAGGTATCCAAAATCTCCCGCTCTCCGTGGGGTTGCTCTAAACCACTGACACGGCCAACGTGTCGACAGTCTGACTCCTTGGTTAAGTATAATAAGTAATAACTTTTAAACGTAGAGGTAGAGCATGGCATAAATGGGAGAAAACAATAGGATATAAACTAATTAAGCATGTAAATAAA